>CAUYLG010031416.1:0-45437 GCA_963573385.1 Cacajao melanocephalus | reverse complement strand
TATATATATATATATATATATATATATATATATTTCTACAATTAATGCTCTCTATGTTCTATTTAAGAAATGCTTCCCTGTCCTAAGGTCATGGAAACTTTCTTGTAAGTTAACCTGAATATAGAAACTTTATTGGTTTGTCTTTAACATTTAATTCAGATTTACAGTCTTCATGGAACTAATTTTTAGTGAATATGTTTGGTTGAATGCAGGCTTTTTTCCCCTATTGATATCCAGTTGTCTTATCACCTTTTAGTGAAAAGATCATCCTTTCTTGTGCAGTGCCACCATAATTATAAATTAAATGTTCATGAAATGGGTATCTGTTTCTGGGCCTTCTCTTCTTTGGCATTGATCACTTTTTCTGTCACTTACCAGTATTATATTCCTAGTACCCAGTAGAGCAAATCTTTCAGTCTTATTTTTCTTCTTAAAGATTAAGTTTTTGGTTATTCTTGGTCTTTAATGTTTTCGTATAAATTTTTTATTTTTATTTTTGCTATTTGATTTCCAACTTAATTGTATTATAGTAAGAAAATGTACTTTGTATGATTTCAGTCCTTTCAAATTTGATAGTTTCTTGGTGTATCTCAGCATGTGGTCAGTTTTAATACATGTTCTATGTCTTCTTGTAAAGGATATATCTCCCCCCAAAATCTTATAATCTAAAAGATGTTCTATATATAAGTAGAAAAATAAGAGGAAACTCAGATCACAAAATGCAGAATTGTCTGTGGGGCAAAGAAAAATGCCAGAGATTTACCAAACTGTCCTAAGTGCAGGCTTCATGGTTGACCCCTAGCATAATACTTCACACAGAACTCTGTTAATATGAGCTGATATTTTTAGATATCAAAGGCATGTAATTTAGTATTACTTGAGAAAAAATATTTTTCTTTTACCCTGGGTATTCCAGTTGTTGGCTAATAACTACAAGAAAAGGATGTTTTAAAATTTTGGAAACATTTGCTTTCAGGATCTGCCAGAGCATCTTTTGGAGATCGAAAGGTAGAACTTTCCAGTTCATCCCAGCAGGGACCTAGCTATGATGTGTATAACCCATTCTATATGTATCAGCACATTTCACCTGATTTGAATCGACGCTTTCCTCCCCGTTCAGAAGTGACGAGACTGTATGGATCAGGTATGAAAATTTTTTGTGCTTTTCCTCTTTGTGTTTCTCTTTAAGAAATTTAGAAATCAAATCTAAGATCTGGGAATAAATGATTCTTACTATTAAAAGCAGTTTAAAAATAAGAAGAAAAGCAAGCTTCATAAATGTGATAAACATTATGACATCTCTGTAGTGTTACGTCTAACATAAAAATTGAAAGATTAATGAGTTATGTCTGTTGGTAGTTCTAAATTCCATTTAATTTTCCTTTTTTGAAAGAAGTTTTGGTTCAAGAGATTTTTTGTACAACATGGGGACTGTAGTTAATTATGATATATTCTTGAAAAGTGCTAGAAGAGTGGATATTAGGTGTTCTCAAAACATTTTGTTATTCAAAAGTGATAACTATGTGAGATAATACATTTGTAAATTAGCTAGATTTCATCATTCTGCAGTGTATATATACTTTAAAACATTATGTTGTTCATGATGAATACATATAATAAACGAGAAAGAAGTAAGCTGCATACCAGGTACAAGGGAAAAAAACATAAAACAGAAAGAAGTTTTGTTTTCAGAGTATTTTTTCTTTTTGTTGTTGTTGTTTTGAGACAGAGTGTCACTTTGTTGCCCAGGCTGGAGTGCAGTGGCGCAATCTCAGCTCACTGCATGCAGCATCAACCTCCCAGGCTCCAGTGACTCTCACACCTCAGCTCCCCTGTCACCAGAAGCTGTGACTACAGGCACGTGCCACCACAGCTAACTAATTTTTAAATATTTTTTGTAGAGATGGGGTTTCACCGTGTTGCCCAGGTTGGGCTTGAACTCCTGGGCTGAAGCAATCCTACCTTGGCCTCCCAAATTGCTGGGATTAGAGGCCTGAGCCACTGCACCAGCCCAGATTACTTTGCATACATTTCACTTGTCATCTATCTGTTCATAAATTCCACAACATAGATACGTTGTACTAAATACAGTAAGAATTTTTTTCATTTTTTCTGTATTCAATGAAAATGATGAATTTAGAACTCATGGTATGATTAGAAATATAAACTGCTTAAATGATTATAGAACTTTTTAATTTTCATATTTGAGACTCTGTGAATTATAGTCTACCATGTTTGTCTGTGATTCACAAAATTCCCAGTTTTTCAGGGTTTTACATATATATATGTGTGTGTGTGTGTGTGTGTGTGTGTGTGTAAATCAACCACTGAATTTAGGGTGAGGTACTGAAAATAAAGAAGAAATACTTATTTAAAGGCCTGCCTTGCATTCACTCCTGTGCTAGAATATGCAATTGGCATACAAAGCTCCTTTCTTCACAGATCTTGCAGTGTAGGAGGGAAACTAAAAATACAGACTAGAAATATAGGAGCACATGGGATTCAGTATTGATTTTTTTAAAGTAATACATGCTTAGTAATAATAATAGTTACATTACACTTAGTACAGAGTATTTACTCTTAGATTATATTTATTGGATCAAGGAATGGGGAATGTAAAGAAAAGAGTAAATTTTCCCTGTTTGATATTTGATGTGGATGTGAAAATGTGTTGTTTGATTTATGTTGATTTGTTTCAAACAAAAATAAAATAATTGAAAAACTTTTTTTAGGTTAAAAAATTTTTATTCGAAATTCTGTAGATTTACACATAATATTCATGATGTATTACTACAGAGATTTAGTTCATGGTAATTAAATAGAATTCTAGTGTTTCTTAAAAATATATACTTTTCTCAAATCCCTTTCTAGTTTGTGATTTAAGGACCAACAAACTTCCCGGTTCCCCTGGGCTAAGCAAATCTATGTTTGATCTTACAAGTTCATCTCAGCGATTCATCCAGGTAAATTAATCACATAAATTTAATTATCTGTGATAATTTGTTTTCAAATTAAAAATTCAGAAATGTGTGAATTACATTAGGAATATGTTGTGTATATTTTGTAGATGTATCTGTTCTGATATCTGAAGAATAAATACTTGATATTTCCCATGTGCATTATTTTAGGAAACTGTTATTTGATTGCTAAAAGGCAGTAGTTTTTCTTTTTTCAATGAGTTTTTTTCAATAAATTTTATATCTCAGTTGGTATGCTCTCAGGGAATCTTAAAACAGTTGTTATTTAAAATGGTGTAATTAAAAGTGCTTATTAGTTTAACTTTCCTTATTGAATACAGCCAGCTAGTTGTTAAAAATTATATTTATTTTGAGATGTAGGACTCTACTCACTAATATTAACACTGTGTCCTCCTGGTTTTGAAAAGGAATTGAGAATTATTTTGATGTTTTAAAAAATGTTTCTTTTTTAGTACAAATAAACTGATTATTTAAAATTAGAAAGTAGAAGTTAGCAAAGTAGAAAGACAAATCCCTGTATTTCCTATAACTCAGAGTAAGTGCAACGTGAAAATATTGTTATATGGACTCATGGACTTGTTTCCATGTGAATATATATACATATGTTTTACAAAATGGAAATACATTCTACATAATCTTTAATTCTTAGCTGAGTTAACTTTTTATGTTTTTTTTTTTTAATAGCAACAGTTATTTAACATGCATCAGGCTTGTTTAGAGAGCTTGTTAAAACACAGGATGACAGGCTTCATCCCCAGAGTTTTTAATTCACTAGCTCTGCAGTAGTGCCTGAGTTTGTATTTCTACCAAATTCCAAATGATAAGGATGCTGCAGGTCTGGATGGACTATGCTTTGATAATTGCTGCTCTACAAGATTTTTTAATAGCAGGGTATTTCCAAATAAATTCTCATTTTCATTAATATTCTCAGATATGAAACTTAAGCAGTAATATTGTTCTCCTTATTACAAAACCAAACCAAAAACAGGAAAGGCTTTCCAGTATATTATCTTATAAGATATTTAAGATATCCCTAACACATGCCAAAAGCTTTTTTTCATCTTACTACCTGTAAGTGAGAAATTCTGACCTGTAACACTGTCAAAATAGTTAGCATGCAGTTTGTTACTAGAATGGATATTGAGACATAAGTATCAGAATCCTTAAGGTTTCATATGCAATTTCTGACTAAAGGATAATTTTACTTATAGAGACAAGATTCATTGTCCAGTGTACCCAGTAGTTCTTCTTCAAGGAAAAATTCTCAGGGGAGTAACAGAAGCCTGGGTAAGGAATAAAGTATCCTACTTTTATACTCTTAAGATAATTATTTCTACTCAATAGTAACTTGAAAGTTTATGTAAGGTAAAAAACTCTAGATGATTATATCTACTATGTTTATATAATAAACTAAGTCTAAATAAAACTATGTCAGTAGTGTTATCAGCATATGGATACTCAGATCACACGGTCCATTTCTCAGTGTTCAGGTATAAGTGTGGCTTTTTAAGAAGCAGTTGAATATCTTTTGTTTGTTTTAAAGTGTACTAGTGAAGGAGCCTCCAGAAGAATACAGTATTAAGGCCATATAAATGTTATTTGGAAAGATTTTTCCTAGTTTTAATTTAAATCCCTCACTGCAATTGGGTTAAGTTTTTAAACCATGAGAGCTTTTTATAGTATATATCTTACCTCTAGTGCTTCAATAAAAATATTCAAGTGTGATTTTTGTCGTATTAGATTGTGGACTTTAAAAAATAATTGTAGCATTTTAAAATTGTGCTCTTAATATTGGCTTGTATCAAAGCTTAATTGGTTTAGAAGGATTGCATGGCATTTGAAACATCTTTGTCCTTTTATAATTCAGATACAATTACTCTATCAGGAGATGAAAGAGACTTTGGGAGACTGAATGTGAAATTGTTTTATAATTCTTCAGTAGAACAGATCTGGATCACAGTTTTACAGGTAAATTAGTATAGTTAATACCAGCTTTTATTATAAAATTGAGTATTTAGACATTGTAAACATTTACTGTTGTCCTTTCCTGGGGAATAGGCCAATGCCATCTTTGAAATTTGGGATTCTATAATATTTTTACAGAAAATAGTATTTAATAAAGCATCTAAGAAATCTGTAGTATGATGGACGTATGTGTGTTTTTAAGCTCAAGAGGGAAATTGACATGACATCTAGAATAATATATGTCAAAATTTACTTAATGTGGATGCAACATGAGGTCTCAGTAGACAAGTTTATTTTTATAGTTTTTATCTAAAGTCAGTAATTCAAGAAATACATCAAATATTTGTATTGTTGGAGTCCTTTGTAAAATTCAAACTGTATTTTTAATATTTTTAGTGCAGAGATTTAAGTTGGCCCTCTAGTTATGGAGACACTCCTACTATTTCTATAAAAGGAATACTTACATTGCCCAAACCAGTGCATTTCAAATCTTCTGCCAAGGAGGGTTCCAACGTAAGTTGCTGTTTTTGTTTGAATTTCTTTTCTGTTTTTCTTATATTCGTCACTTTTATCCATGTAAACAAAACAGAATAAGAAAGTGTTTTAGGGAAACTACAACTATGAATTGTTGCTTTTTCAAGACAACTTTGAGTCTCAAAAATATTTGATATTCCATTGTCTGGTATTAAGATGCATTTAAAAAGAGTATTTTATTCACTTACGTATATAGAAGATGATCAATATCTAAGAAACCGATTTATTTTTCTTGGATGAAAGGAAATGAATCTTGGCTTCTCTTTCCCCCAATACACTTTGGCTTTGAAAAATGATTTCATAATCACAATGAATTTCTTTTAAATACTCCCAATTAGTATAACAGAAGGACTTAGGATCCTGAGTTTGGTTTTGTAGATCCTAGGTTTTACATTAATTTAAATACATGTTCATTTTTGTCATTTGTTATAGGTTAAAGATTATTGTTTTTCTATGCATATGAAAAGATATCTTCTCAAAGACATGTCATTTTAAAATAATTCACGTGACCAATAAACATATAAAAAGTTTATTCTCACTATTAATCATAGAAATAAAAATTGAAATTACGTATTGCTTTCTGTTTCTTCCTCTCTTTTTTTTTTTTTTTTTTGAGACAGAGTCTTGGTCTGTCGCCCAGGGCTGGAATGCAGTGGTGCAATCTTAGCTCACTGCAACCTCTGCCTCCAGGTTTCAAGCAATTCTCCTGCCTCAGCCTTCCAAGTAGCTGGGACTACAGGCACGCGCCACCATGCCTGGCTAATATTTTCTATTTTTAGTAGAGATGAGGTTTCACTGTGTTAGCCAGGATGGTCTCAATGTCCTGACCTCGTGATCCACCTGCCTCGGCCTCCCAAAGTGCCAGGATTACAGGCCTGAGCCACTGCGCCTGGCCTCTTCCTCTCTTTCATTCTTTCCTTTCTTCGTAGAATTAAGAAAAACTTTACAGGTACTCTAGAACATACAACTTCTTTGAGATTATCTTGACACTACATGTCAAAACCTTAAAATATTTATACTTTTGAACAGTAATTCTACTTTGAAACTGGAAATTATTTCAGTAGAAATAATCTAAAATGCAAACAAAAATGTATAAAATATTCCTAGAAGTTTTGTTCAAAGAAGAATTGAAAAAAGTCTAAACGTCTTAGGAATGGCTGAAAAACCTAATGGTGTACCTATGTGTATTAGTTTCCTTGGGCTACCATAACACAGTACTGTCCCACAAACTGGGTGACTTACAGCAACAGAATTTTCTCTCTTTCAGCTTTGGAGAAAGTCCAAAATTAAAATGTCAGCAGTGTTGGTTCCTTCTCTGAGGGAGAATCTGTTCCATGCCTCTCTTCTAGCTCCTGGAATGGCCAGCAATCCATGACATTCCTTGGCTTGTAGATCACTCCAGTCTCTGCTTCTGTCTTCACATGGCATTATACCTGTGTTCTGGGTATTCACATGGCCGTCTTCTTAGGGATCCACCCTACTTCATTATTACCTCTTTTTAACTTCACTGATCACATCTGCAGTTACCCTGTTTCCAAATGAGTTCACATTCTGAGATGCTGTGGCTTAGGATTTCAACATATCTTTTTTAGGGGGGTATAATTTAGTCCATAACACTATGTGATAGAAAACTAGGTAACTATGACAACTAATGTTTAGGAAGAGTTTTTAAGGACCTGGAAAAACATTTTTGACAAATGAAAAAGGCAATGATCAAAATTGGGGTGTGTGTATATGTGTGTATGTGTGTATGTGTATATGTGTGTGTGTGTCTGTGTCTGTGTGTGTATATGGATCTCACTTTGTGAAAATATGTATCATTGAAAGTCTAGATAGAAATAAACCTTAACTCATAACCTTGGCAATCATAGATGAATACTTTCTTAATTACACAGTTTTACATTTGGATTTTCAAATAAAACTAATTTAACTTAGGAAAAAATGTTCTCATATTGAAACCTATATGGAATCTTTCATTTTATAATTTTATTATACATAAAGTTGTTTGGGAGGCTTCTATTTGGCAAAATATGGAAAGTGTGAAATGAAGCATCACACTTGCTTAATTTGTAAGCTCATTAAACATTTTATGTGTAATATATAACTGGTGTTATTCTATGGCTTGAGACTCTGCAAAAAGATAGCTTGGTAGTTGTGAGACTCTCAAGACAGACAATTCTGGCTGTAAAGACAGACATAAGGTATTACAACAAGAGCAACAATTTGGGCACAGTATGGGAATACCTTGCAGATACTGTAGGTTCAGTTCCAGACCACCACACTAAAATGAACATTGCAGTAAAGCAGGTCACATGAGTTTTTTGGTTTCCCAGTACAAACAGAAGTTACCTTTATACTGTAGTCCATTAAGAGTGTCATAGCCTTATGTCTAAAAAAGTAAGCTACATACCTTAATTTAAAATGCTTTATTGCTAAAAAAATGCTAATGATCATCTGAGTCTTCAGCAAGTTGTAATCTTTTTGCTGGTAGAAGGTTTTGCCTTGATGTTGATGATTACTGAATGATCAGAGTGGTGGTTGGTGAAGACTGAGGTGGCTGTGGGAATTTCTTAAAATAAGACAGCAGCAAAGTTTGCCACATCTATTGACTCTTCCTTTCACAAAAAAGTTTCCTGTAGTATGTGATGCTGTTTGATAGAATTTTATCCACAGTAGAACTTCTTTCAAAATTAAAATCCATCCTCTCAAACACTACTGTTGCTTTATCAACTAAGTTTATGGAATATTCTGAATCCTTTGTTTTCATTTCAACAGTATTCATAGCATCTTTACCAAGAGTAGATTCTGTCTCCAGAAACTATTTTCTTTTCTCATGTGTAAGGAGCAACTCCTTATCTGTTCATATTTTATCTTGAGATGGCAGCAATCCAACTGCTTCTTTAGGATCCCTTTCTAGTTCTCTTGCTGTTTCTACCACATCTGCAATTACTTCCTCTGCAGAAATCTTGAATCCCTCAAAGTCAGCCATGAGGGTTAGAATAAACTTCCAGATTCCTGCTAATGTAATTTTTTTGACCTCCTTTCATGCATCATGAATTTTCTTAATGGCATCTAAAATGGTGAATCCTTTCTAGAAGATTTTCAATTGCTTTTGCCTAGGTTCATCAGAGGAATCACTATCTATGGCAGCCATAGCCTTACGAAATTTATTTTTTAAGTAATAACACTTAAAAATTGAAATTACTTCTTGATCCGTGGGATGCAGAATGGATGTGTTTGTAGACATGAAAATAACATTCATCTCCTTATACGTCTCTGTCAGGGATCTTGGGTGACTAAGTGCATTGTCAATGAGCAATAATGTTTTGAAAGGAATCTTTTTTTTTTTAGTGGTAGATCTCAATGGTAGACTAAAAATATTTTGTGAACTATTCTGTAAACAGATACGCTATTATCCAGGCTTTGTTTTTCCATTTATAGAGCACAGGCAGAGTTAATTTAGCGTAATACTTAAGGGCCCTAGGATTTTCAAAACGGTGAGTGTTGGCTTCAACTCAAAGTGACTGATTGCATTAGGCCCTGACAAGAGAGTCAGCCTGTCCTTTGAAGCATTGAAGCCAGGTATTGGCTTCTCTGTAACTGTGAAAGTCCTAGATGGCATCTTCTTCCAACAGAAGGCTCTTTTGTCTATACTGAAAATCTGTTCTTGAGTGTAGTCACCTTCTTAGCTAGATCTTCTGGATAACTTGCTGCAGCTTCTACATGAGCACTTGCTGCTTCAGCTTGCACTTTTATGTTTTGGAGACTGTTTCTTTCCTTAAACCTCATGAACCAACCTCTACTAGCTTTCAGTTTTTCTTCTTCGCCTTCCTCACTTCTCTCAGCCTTCATAGAACTGAAGAGAGTTAGGACCGTGCTCTGGATTAGGTTTTGGCTTAAGGGAATGTTGTGGCTGATTTGATTTTCTATCCAGACAAATAAAAGTTTCTCCACATCAGAAATAAGGCTGTTTCACTTTTTTATTTGTATGTTTACTGGAGCAGCACGTTTAATTTCCTTCAATAGTTTTTCCTTTGCATTCACAACTTGACTAAGTGGTGCAAAAGGCCTATCTTTTGGTCTATCTCGGCTTTAAACGTCTTCCTCATTAAGCTTAGGCATTTGGGGTACGTTTCTTCCTTTCACTTGAACACTTAGGGGTGTTTAAGGTTTATTGGCCTAATTTCAATATTGTTGTGTCTCAGGAAACAGGCCTGAGGAGAGGGAGAGAAATGGAGCAGTTGGTTGCTGGAACAGTCAGAACACACACATTTATAAGTTGCCCATCTTATATAGGTATGGTTCGTGGCGCTCCAGAACAATTACAATAGTAATATCAAAGATCACTGATCACAGGTCACCATAACAGATATAATAATAATGAAAGAGTTTCAACTATTATGAGAATTACCAAAATGTGACATACACATGAAGTGAGCACATGCTGTTGGAAAAATGACACTGATTTACACAATACAGTGTTGCCATGAACCTTCAATTTGTAAAAAAATGTCATATCTGTGAAGCACATTAAAACAAAGTACAGTAAAATAAGGTATGCCTGTATTCAGAATGTTTATGCTAGTTTCCCAGATATCTTGCCTTTTCAAAAGGAAAAAAAAAAAGCTCGTTTCTAAATGGATGCAATAAAGATGGAAAGAAGGAAGTGTATATGGCAAAGAATAGTCTAGTGTCAGGAACATGTTAGCCCATGGTAAGCCAAGGCTTTAAAAATATTAAAAGTAACAAGAGCATTTAAAAATATTCTGAGGCTGGAAAACACAGACTTGCTGACTGAGATGGGTGCTTAGGAGAGAAGGTATAATTTTAAACTCATATTTTCCTTCGTCTTCTATATCAAGGAGTTTGATTTTCAGATTGGAAAGGGTGGAATAAATGTCACTAAAAGAGAAATTGAAGCCTAAGATAGATGAGAAGATTCATTAGACAAAAAAATAACTCCTTTAAAGAAATAATTCAAGTCTCTTTATGTGAACAAGTTAGATATTGTGAACAAGAGTGCTTGCATATGAGATTCTTGAATCACTCTCCTGAACTGTTGAAGAATTGTGATGATGACAGGAAAGATGCCAGAACCAAAGATGAAAAAACAATCTAATTTTCAAAAAGGGAAAAAGCTGTATTCTGGTGAGCATGTGTTGATGTTGACCTGAATTTCTAAAGAATTTAAAGGATGATTTGTGAAATTAAGAAAGGTTGTATCCAGGATAAACTCTAGAAAAATGAGTCATTGCCATTCTTATTTTCATTCACATTAAAAAGATTTTTTTTTGTTGTAAAAAGAATTAAATATACCTTTCCTAAGTATAAAGTAAAATATTGTTTTGTATTGGCATATCAGCCTTTTATTTATATATTTTATATTTTCTTGTTGTTTTTTTTTAAAGGTGATTGAATTTATGGAAACGTTTGTATTTGCTATTAAACTTCAAAGTCTACAAACTGTAAGGCTTGTATTTAAGATTCAAACCCAGACTCCCAGGAAGAAAACCATTGGAGAATGCTCACTATCACTCAGAACCCTTAGCACACATGAAATGGATTACTCTTTGGATATAACACCACCTTCAAAAATTTCAGTAAGTGATAATATTGTGTTATGTTAAGAGTATTTCATACTTTTAGAATTACTTAGTGGATGGGTTTTTGTTTGTTGGAAGATAACTTGAATAGAACATTAAAGGATCTGGAAGGCTCTCAAATAGCATTAATATTATTATTTTCAAATAATATTTTAGAAATTATTGATAAAAGGTTAATAGAACTGTTTTGTTTCTCCATTGGAAAATAACCTCAGGGTTACCTTCTAGCACATTTCTTATTAATGTTTTATACTTCAGAGAAAATAACTCTGAAGTATGAATACCTTTATTTATTTATTTTTAGTTTTTCTTAAGTAGTTGATAACTTAGGAAAAAGAAGAAAGAATCATAAGTTCCAAACTCAATCAGAGATTGCCCTGAAATAGATTAGAAAAGTTGCTTTAACCAGGAGTAGGCTATACAGCTGCTCATAAATTAATTAGAAGTTTTTACGGCTGATTTTTTTTTTTTTTTTTTGGTAACAAGCTTTATTATCTAATAGTGCTGTTGGGACCTGCTCTTTGCTTCTCTCAGTTAGCCAGCTGAACACTGTTTTTAAATTGTTTAGGAATTTCTAATTCAATTGTATAAATTCAGTGTTAGGCTGTTATTTACAAAAGTCAGTCATAAGTTTTTATAAGGTCAAACCTATATGTGATTTTAAATTTATATGGGATTTATATTTCACCTGTTTCCAAAAATATTTAAGGTGACTGGAAGTGCCTCTTAACTCTGGGTACGCATGAGAATCATCTGGGAGCTTTAAAAAAACTGCACATGAAAAAATGCCTATATATAAACTATCAAAAATTAGAATTTTGGGGGACATGGGGTAGAAGCATTTGTAACTTTCTTTTCTTTCTCTTCTCTTCCTCTTCCTCCTCCTTTTTCCTTTTTCTTTTCTTTTCTCTTTCCCTCTCCTCTCCTCTCCTCTCCTCTCCTCTCCCCTTCCCCTCCCCTCTTCTCTTTCCTTTCCTTTTCCTTTCTTTCCTTTTTTTTTTCTTTGAGGAAGAAAGAAAGCTGTGTCACCCAGCATGGAGTGCCGTGTGCAGTCACAGCTCACTACCTCCTCCGTCTCCCAGCTCAAGCAATCCTCCCACCTCAGCCTCCTGAGTAGCTAGGACTGCAGGCACACCACCATGCCCAGCTAATTTTTAGGGGAGATGATGGGTCTCGCTAGATTGCCCATGCTGGTCTCAGACTCCTGAGTTCAAACAATTCTCCTGCCTCAACCTCCCACAGCACTGGGATTACAGGTGTGAGCCATTGTGCCTAGCCTTGCCTATTATTATTTAGCTCAACCCCCAGTGTGCTGTTCTGTAACTATGACAGGAGTTTGTCACTGGCATTTTTGACGCTAGCTTAGTAGCTAGTAATCTGCAGCCATAGTTTACAGAAGGCACAAATTCACTATTCAAATAGATAATTCATATATTAAAATTTTAAAGACGGCCAGGCACGGTGGCTCATGCCTGTAATCCTAGCACTTTGGGAGGCCGAGGTGGGGATCACGAGGTCAAGAGATCTAGACCATCCTGGCCAACATGGTGAAACCCCGTCTCTACTAAAAAATACAAAAATTAGCTGTGCGTGGTGGTGCGTGCCTGTAGTCCCAGCTACTTGAGAGGCTGGGGCAGGAGAATTGCTTGAACCTGGGAGGCAGAGGTTGCAGTGAGCCGAGATTGCACCACTGCACTCCAGCCTGGCGCCTGGCAACAGAGCAAGACTCTGTCTCAAAAAAAAAAAAAATGTTAAAGACAGAGTATGTCAGAAGAGAACTCAGGGAAAGTATTTTCTGGGGGAATTGAGGCATTATTATCTGCATTAGAGAATATGAATGAATAATTATGGCTAAATTTCTACTAAATCATATTTCATGTATCAGAGATCTTATAAATATTTGCATATTTTCTGAATGCCAGGTGCTAGGGTTATAGAGTGATGCCCTGAAAGAAGAGTGTTTGGGCTATACTGGACCAGCGAGTTTATGTTAGCAAGTGTGAGTGTTTTATGTTATTGGTTAAAGCAGGAATAGCATGCTTTGTTTTAATGTGTTGAAGGGAAAAATAAATATTCTAATTGCGTTGTTCAAAGAGCCGGACTTACCCATCCACACTGACCACTGTTTCACCATGAACAGTATAACTTTTGGGTAGGCCTAATATTTTACTCAATAAAGAGTTCTTGACCTTGACAAATAGTAATGTAAATAGTTACTTCAGATCTCAAATTTCTGTGTTGAATAATGTGGAAGAAATACGTTTTCCGGAAGAAATACATTTTCCTGAAGAAATAGCTGGTATTTATAGAGATTTATCTTATGGCTGCCTCAATGCTAAGTGATCTAATGGTCACAGCAAAATTATGACCCTGTTGCTCTTTATCCCTGTTGTGGAGATCAGGGGAACACTTGCCTGAGGTCATACAGCCAGTAGTTGGGGAATCAGGATTTGAATGGAGGCAGTCTGATTCTATAGCCAGCTCTCTTAACTCTGCCGTGTATTGTCCCCCCAGGAAGATATTATCAAACATCACCAGATCATGATGTTCTAATGGTGCTCAACATTTCATTTCAACCCTTCCAGGAAGGCTAATAATGTTTTCTTTTCTGAATAAAAGGATACATTATTCAGGAGCAGGTTTGTGCTTATTAAATTCAGTCAGTACATACCTGCTAATTGATTGGAATTTTAATTTTTTGGTTATTATGAGATTTAAATAGTTTAAATCTTTAAATAGTTTTTCCTGATCTGAACTATTGTCTTGGAACATGAATTGAATTTGTGAAATAACCTTGGCAAGTAGGAAATGGTAAGCCTATTGCCAAATGGTGCTCTATTTTATGAGAGTGAACTCTACAATTGTGTAACAGTAAGAGAAGTTTTGCCACCTTTACAAGTGTTTTCATAAGTGTTATTACATTGTGGGTACAAAACCATAATGAAAAAAATAACAAAAAAATTTAACGGTGGTTTTCCTTGTGTTTTATAAACAGAGTGATTCTGTGTTTTAAAATGTATTTTTTAAATGCCAAGGACAGCAATTTTTTTAATCAGCAAAGTTTTTTTTTTGTGGCTACCAAGTTAGTTCATGTGAAAAGTTGTTAGTTCCATCTCATTTTGATTACAATCAAAAGCAATAAATTAACTAATTTATTAGAAATCAGCATTTGTTGCCAAATAACAAGTTTTATCATCAATTTAGACCTTTCAAGGGGAAATTATATTCTAACAGTTGAGTTTATACTTGTTAAGCAATTCACTTTTCATTTTCTATCTTTTTATTTCTTATGGCATAACTAATTTAAAATACAGAATCATATTTTAGGAAAACACCAAGCTTCAGTCAGTGTCATGTATATGGAAAGGTTGAGCTATGAGCCAGCTATTGGGGAATACTGAGCAATATAAAATATACATGTCTTCATCAGGTGTCATTCAGTTGTTCTGCAACTTTACTGGAATCAGTACTAGCAAAGACTTTTGTGTCTGTCTATGCTGAGCCCTAGTATGATCTGTAAACATTGTGTTCCTACTTTATTCCTATTCTCTTTTCAACATGGAAACAATAGTGTTTTTCTGTTTGGGCAACCTTGTGTTTCTACATTTTATTGTTCAGTCCAAAGACCTTGGAATCCACCTAAGTAGTCTGGCTTGTGTTGTATTTCACGGACAAATGACCACCTTTCTTCTGCTGTTGGTCAGCAGTACTGAAGAACACATTTTAATCTTTCCTCTTCTCTTGTCTCCTTCATTTTACTGTTTGCCTCAGGTTTTCTTTGACCTTTTCCTTATTATTTATTGCCTCATCCCTTTGACTAGCTTCCTTCTTGCCAACTTTCTTTAGCTTGCTTCCATTCAGCGTAGTAATTCAACTCTTAATCTACAGATCTACTTATTGCTGTAACCCTCTGTCTTCTGATTTTGGTAGCACCTACTCTGATCTCCATAATTAGAAAAAAATGATGATTTTTATAGATAACTTTTTGATCATATTTCATGTGCTCTTTAAAAATAATTTGACTATATTTAGTTCTTTTGAAAGTGTGTTCATTTTGTGTAAATTTCACCAGTGTTTTCTCCAGTGTTACTGCTTATGAATTTAATTTGTTTTTAATTTGAATTGGCTTTGAGTGTCACTGATTTCGAAGTTTCGGTACATAAATATAACCTGTATTTTCAGAATCCATGCAAATGAGTACTTTAAAAAACTCATGATATTTATCTTCTTAACCTTCTCTTGTTAACTTATAGTTTTGAATATCATTAGAAAGGAATACTTTCAAAATTTCTAACCTTAGCCTTTTATCTTTGAATTTTTGAATCATCCCAAAAATATTATTCTCAGCTACCAAATGACGCTTTTTTGATATGCAGGTTTGCCATGCAGAACTTGAATTGGGGACTTGTTTTCAAGCAGTAAATAGCAGAATTCAGTTACAAATTCTTGAGGCACAGTACCTTCCAAGCTCATCAACACCTCTGACTTTGAGTAAGTATATCACTTGTTCAAAGGAGAATCTTCAGAAAGTATTGATAATAGAAAGTATTTACATTTCTTAGAATGGCGATTAAAATCTTAGTAACTTTTATTATTTAACTTAGTTACTTTTAATTTAAAATTAAAAGATTTCCAATTTTAGCCATTGTGTCTGCCTTAACACAGTGGTCTCTTGAGTGTTATCCGGTTATGACCTCTCTGCCTTTGATACTGTTTTTTGTTTAGCTCATCAGTTCATACAGGTTGAATATCTAGAGGATTCTCAGTTATGTTTTTCCACCTGAAATAATTTATCCTCTCCCTAGGGCTGTGCCCTTTGTGGAATGCCCTGCTAACTAGAAACTTAATTGTAAAAAAATATATACATATATATAAACCAGAAATACCAAAAACAAACCTAGAAACACTTTTCCCTCCCTGTGTTTTGTGTACAACGAGGGGTTGTGATACTTTGGTTGTTAGTCCTGGAGATTTGAGTGGAGCGGGAGTGCCCCTTTTCCTTACTAAAGGAAGAGAACTATCTGGGGACAGGCAAAAGCAATGCATGTTCACTGTAACTAGAAAGACTAAAAATAAATGAAACTGAGCATTCAATTCAAGAAGCTAGAAAAACAACAAACATAAAGAAATTAGAAGTAAGGTGTTAAAGCTAAAGTTGAAGATGACAAATATGGAGACAATCACAGGTATAATTAATAAAACAAAAAGCTGTTTCTTTGAAAGAATCATTAAAACAGACAAATCTATAGCAGGTTCAAGTGAAAAAAAAACGTGAATGAGATTCTGAACAATGAAGAAGATATAATTTCAAATTCAGAAGAGATTCTATCATATATAAGGCAATACCCTATGTAGCTATACCAATTTATTTGGATATCTATGTAAAATAAATGACTTTCTGAGAAATTCGGTGGTTGAAAGTAGAATCTTAAGAAAAGGAAGAAAATCTGAATAAAAGAATAACCATGAAAAGGTAGTTAAAGAACTGCCTCTAATAAAAGCACTAGGTCAAGGTAATTGTACTGGAAGAGTGTACCAAACTTTCAAGGAACATAAAATTTCTATTGTATTTAAGCTGTTCTGAAGCATAAAAAGAAGGTGGAAAAAGTAATTTTGTGAGGTCAGCGTATTCTTGATACCAAAACAGAATGGATAGCACACACAAAAAGTAATTATAGACCAACATCACCTATGTAGATAGATGGAAAATCCTAAAATAAAAATAAGCAAATAAAATCTAACTTGGAATAAATCATCAGGACTATACACAATTAATTCTAGGAAACAAGGACAACAGATGCAGTTTATGGCAGGCTTCCCTTAAACAAAATAGCTCATCCGGATGACCGCAGCTCTTCATTCTGTCTGTCTGATGATCTCAGCCCTCACTTTGTGGCTCCCTCCTTTCTGGGAGTTCTCTCTTCACTTTCTTGCTTCCCTGGCAGCCCCAGCTCTCTCACCTCCAGTTAGTTAGACTGTACTTTCTGCTTGAGCTGTAGGCATTGTGCATCAGTCAGATAGGGAAGTGTGCTTAGGTGAAAAGCTATATCAACCTGAATTTTACCCAGTGAAGTTCCCATCTTTTACCGGTTGACCTTCCTCCAATTTCTTTCTGCTCTTAGTGTTTTTAAATTTTTTTTCAAAGTTTGTAATTGTTATTTATGGGAAAGTTCCTTCGTACAAGCTATTCTACCATTACTGGAAGTTCTACATCTCAAATTTATTTAAAGGATAGGTTTTATCTAGTGGGCGTATACTTCTGGAGTCTCAAGCAAAGCATTTTACCTATATAAAATTGTGAAATAAGTACCTCCAGCTGTCCAAAGAGTTGGCACCTCTCTTTAGTGTGATCCTTTCAGTGTGCACTCTTTTACTGTGATTGTTGTTTATGCCTCCATTTCCAGTCATTCGTGGCATTCAGCCACAAGAAGATTAAGTTCATTTAAAGTTACAGTAGTAAAGTATGCCAAAGTTACAAAGTTGACTAGAGCTGTTTTCTGTTATGGCAGTAGCTCATCAAACATTTAAAAGTGACTTATTTATATTTTTACAATAAATGTTATATATATAAATTCCAACTTGGATGTGTATCTACACACCTTTATATGGTATTTTGAATAACATTTTATAAACCAATACTTCTTATGTTTTAGGTTTTTTTGTGAAGGTTGGAATGTTTAGCTCGGGAGAGTTGATTTATAAGAAAAAGACACGCTTACTGAAGGCCTCCAATGGAAGAGTCAAGTGGGGAGAGACTATGATTTTTCCACTTATACAGAGTGAAAAAGAAATTGTTTTTCTCATTAAGCTTTACAGTCGAAGCTCTGTAAGAAGAAAACACTTTGTGGGCCAGGTTAGTAGGGAGTTTTTATCCTTCCTTGTGTTTTTCTATGCATATAAACAGTCAGTTAACAAAGAGAATGCAGGATAATATTGAAGTCGAATAGAGTACAGTTCTTCAGCATCATAAATCAAAATTCAGTGTTGTTACAAAAATCAAATCTTGTCAGACTTTTTGCTTTAATACAAATAGTTGGTATTTCTGAGCAATCAGGTTTATCTTTAAATATGTCTTATTCTTTTTGCCTTTAAAAACTATGAGAATTATCAGTTTTTCAGTACTACTGACTTGTGGAAGGGGGGAACATTAAGTATTTAAATCAAATCTCTTAAGGCTTTGAGTATCAAATTATTCTGTTTAATCTTTGATTTAATGTTTAACCGGGGGACTTTTTATATGCTCTTACCTGAGTTATGTTAGTTTTGAATTGCTAGAACATGTCAATTTTAACAGTTGTTGTGATATTATTTAGACAGTTAATACTACTATCTGAATTATTTTTAAAATCTTGGTACAATTTGTGTAAAACAACATAACACTTGCTAACTTGCCAGTTCTCTAGGAACTTGTTTCCCCACTCTGAATAGACTAGTGGTAGCTGTCAGTTATCTTTTACCTTGATTACAATTGTTTGAACCACATTTAAATTCCAACATCTACATTATTGGTTTAAAAGCTTCAACTTGACTAGATATTATTAACAGTCTACATGAAATCGTCAAATTATATATGAATTTTCAAAGATTGATATCAGCCCCTTGATTTACTTCTTAATACATATTTTTACCTAAAATGATAATAAAAATGTTGTTTTGTTTATCATCTATTATTTGGAAAAGAGCTTGAATTCAAGAATACATATAACCAGCATACTTTTGAAAGCCATTAAGCCTATGAAGTCAGTTCAGTTAAAGTTTTCCTATATCATCAAACCTCAACTTAATGGTATGGATGGAATAGGATGGTATGAATGGAATAGGAAATTTACATGAGATGATTTTCATGATAACTTTTGTGGTGATTCCTTTCTCTTGGTTGAGATTCCAGTTAGAAGAATAATTCTGGAAAGGTTCTTCCTGGTCATCTGCTCCCTATGGCTTATCTATCTGGTAGCCTTAGAAGGAACCATAATGGGGTAGCCAAAGGTGAACTCAAGGTCTCCACCCCTGTATCAGTGAAAGTGCTCTAATGTTGTCTGTTTTATATACTGGGGTTATTTGTAAGATTTCATTTGAAAGGAAGGTTCTTTAGACCAAGAAAGAAAAGGAAAAAGGTTTAAACCAATAACCTGTGAAACTGAATCTCAGAGAAGTTAACTCCAAGGTAAAAGCATTTGTTAGTGCTAGAGATAAGGTGAGAATTCAAGTTTTTTATTTCTTGTCTTCATAATAATATAATTATTGTGATGTCTTACATTGCATATCACATTTGCATAATACTATGTATGCATTCACATGTAGTATTACCAAAGTTACGTAAGTGATGGGTACTATGAAATTACCATTGATCAAGAATGACTGTTTATTAGATTTTAATTGAGATCACTGTTGATTTCATGTAAAGAGTGCTTTAAAATGCACATTCCTTACCAATCTAATTTAAATCATGATTCATGATTAGCCTCAGTTTAATTGATCTTTACAAAAATGTTTTTGAGTGGTTGGGATTTATTGAATAGGAAAGGACACTAATAACTCTTCTGGGGGAAATGATTTTGTAATATTTAACCTTGAATTTTTGAATTAAATTGAACCTTATAAACTACTCTTGAGAATGACTAAACAGGTTAAATGTTTTAGCATTTAAATGTCAAATAGAGAAATCAAACTGACTTTTGGAAAAAAGAAAGATGTTTACTTTAAAATATGTAAACCAATCTTCCAAATTTCTTCCATCGATAAGAATAACTGTCTGAACTCAGTTATTATTATTGTGTCAAGTTAAATGATTGTACTTACTGTTCCTTTACAGATTTGGATAAGTGAAGACAGTAATAACATTGAAGCAGTGAACCAGTGGAAAGAGACAGTAATAAATCCAGAAAAGGTTGTTATCAAGTGGCACAAATTAAATCCATCTTGAAGACTTCACACATTAATTTGGTGAAGAACTTGACATTCTTTTAGAAGACTTATGATTTCAATTTGCTACCAATGAGAAGAGACAAATCAATACATTTGTCAATTTATGGGGGCTATAATTATAGTATATAATGTATCTGATAGAAAATTTGATAAGAAAATGTAATGAATTTTTTTATCAGACATCCAAAGTAAAGGAAATGTTTTAAAACTGCAACAAGAGACACAGACAGTAAAATCAAAGGACAGTATTATTAGGATGACTAAATAAATTATAAAGTCTATGAGAATATCAACCATAGATAGTTCTTTCTATATTATGTTTTTGCTTTTGTATTTTAAGCTTTACTTAGATATTGAAAACCTCGTATATCAAGTCTCCATTAGTACTATTGACATTTAGAAGACTTTACCATCATTTCAGTGCTAGGCATTATTGATTAGGCATTGGCTCCACTGTTTACTCTTGCTATATATTTTCTCTTGGTAAAAGTGAATTAAACAACTATTCCTATATTTGGGGAAAGTTTTTACCCTGTGTTTTATAATTTTTTACCCATATAACATCACATTATCACTTTGTAAGCTACTTATCTCCAACAAACTTCAGAAATAGAAAACTACATTTTGGCAGGAATAAATGAAAACACCAGAAGGTTGAAGTTTAATTGGAAACCCAGAATATACATACTTTGCTGTTTTCTTCCCTCAAATATTTTACTATTTGTTCCATTTAGAGTTAAAATAATAGTAACATCCATATGGTCCATCCTGATTTGCAGAATTAAATGAGCTTAAATAGCAAATTCAGTCTTTTATGATAATCACTTCTTTGTTTTTAGTTTCTCATGTTTTTTCATAACTGTACCTGATTATACTGTGTAACAAATATTTTCTATTGCAGTTTTCTTTCCAGTACTTATAAGAACTCAGTATTTGAAAATAATTTCACCTTTATTGACCGTAAGAGCTGTGGCCAAAAAGAACAGCTTTTTGGAGAGACTAATGATATTACAACTGATTTTAGAAAATCTCACTTTATTTATTGATTATGATTTCAATTTGCTACCAATGAGAAGAGACAAATCAATACATTTGTCAATTTATGGGGGCTGTAATTACAGTATATAATGTATCTGATAGAAAATTTGATAAGAAAATGTAATGAATTTTACTAATTTTGCTGTAAGCAGAGTAAGTGCTTTGTGTTCTCAGTCTTCCTTTTCTCCCCCCTTTCTTTGTTTATCCCACACATGCAGAGATAGATGGTGATATTTGAGGTCACGAGTATACCTTGCTATAACCTAAGCATGTCTTCTTTATTCCAGCCCCTGTATTCTATGTATATCATTAACATTTTCCCTAATAAAAACTTAATTCTCTTTTCCCTAGGTGGCGTCTCCTCAAGCTACAAAATGTCCATATTTTATATCCCCTTTGCTTCTACTGCCTTGATTTTATGGTACCAGTACTCTCTGCCACTGAACATTTTGAAATATTTTTGTTTTAGATTTGTAAAAAATGGCATATAGGTCAATGCTCACATGGACTTTTAAGATTAATCACCTTGTGTGATAATATTTTGAATCTAAGACAAATACAACTTTTAAAATTTGTTTTTAAAAATATACTTTTTTTTAAAGAGCGGTTTTAAGTTAACAGAAAAACTGAGAGGAAGATAGAGATTTCCTTTCTTGCCCCACAAAGCCCTCAACAGCCTCCCACGCTGTCAGTATCCTGCACCACAGTGGTACATTTGTTACAATCGATGACCCTGCTCTGAAACATCATTATCCAAAGTTCATGGTTTACATTAGGGCTCCCTCTTGGTGTTATACATTCTATAGGTTTTGAAAAATGTATGATGATATGTATCCATCATTATATTATAGTTTCACTGCCCCAAATATCCTCTGCAAATGCAACTATTTTAATGGGTACCAAAGAAGTAAATCTGTTTACTGGCTTTTAGATAATAAATAACAGGCTTTATTGTTTATTTTAAAAGCAACAGTTTTATTTTAGCAAGTTTCCGTGTTCTATTAATGCTTTCAATTTCCAAATTTAATATATGTAGTTATGTGTTTAACTCAATTATTAATCATTTTATCTAATTTTCTATATTCTTACAATATGTGTATCATGTATAATTTACGGGAAAGCTATGATTTCTCAGTTTCTTAGAATCCTGGGTAAATAAAACAATAAAAAGAAAACCTTTTCATTTAAAAGACCTTTCAGGTAGAGAAGTATTGATACAGCTAAGATTCTATATATATTTTTTTTTTTTTTTTTTTTTTTTTTTTTGAGACGAAGTCTTGCTCTGTCTCCAGGCTGGAGTGCAGTGGCGCAATCTCGTCTCACAGCAACCTCCACCTCCCAGGTTCAAGTGATTCTCCTGCCTCAACCTCCTGAGTAGCTGGGACTACAGGTGCACGCCACCATGCTGGCTAATTTTTGATATTTTAATAGAGATGGGTGTTTCACCATCTTGGCCAGAATGGTCTCTAGCTACTGACCTTGTGAGCTGCCCGCCTCGGGCTCCCAAAGTGCTGGGATTGCAGGCATCAGCCACTGTGCCTGGTGGTGATCCTAAATGTTTTAATTAGTGTTTAGTTAAGTCTTTTTCAGGTGAGGAGATAACTGAATACAGCTAATACATTGGTTGTTTCCTTGAAGCTTTATGTGGAGCTATAAATAGAAATACAGTCTTCTGCTAATAGGTGCTCATATTGTGAGAAAAACATTAGGAGCTGGTAATAAAAAATGAGATTCTATGCCAAAATCACTTCTCTTCGTATTTGCTTAGGCATTTCTTGACCTTTACCCACTTACAGCACGGAAAAGGAAATCGTAATGATGCTGCGTGACCAAAGGAAACCATGGAAGGGTTCACACTGATGGCTGACAGCTTACACAGTGTTCATTCCTAACAGTGTATTTATTTGTAAGCTTTCAGATCAACACAAATAGCTGCAGCCTGGGTTAGAATATAACATTACTATTTGGCTTTCATTTAGTTTTGCATGATTTTTAAAAACAGAACTCCTAGAGAAATGGCCTCAGAAGTATATCAGTTTCATCTCTTACCAGACCGTTAAGAAACCAGTGGGATTTTGAACAAGTTATATAATTGTGGTCTAAAAAGAAGCTAAACTGAAGATCTATTTGAATATAGTTATATGAATTTCTCTGATACTAATGTACTCAATAGCTAGGTGGAAACTATATTTCCTAGTAAAATTGGATTCCATTTTTGTTTAATCAAATATTTGCTTATGAAGAATTTCAGAAATTTGCAATAAACGTCAGCTTTTGAGTAATTGATATTTCCGTTCTACATTTGGTTGAATGTAATGAGGAAAGTACCTGACAAAATGTCTGAGGGCACTTTCTAATGTTGTCTTGGTCCATAAGGTATAATTTTTATTCAAAGTTTCAAATGTTTGCAGTTTTGGCTAAAACATTGAGTTGAAAGAATTATGAAAAGTGGGCCCATGTGACGTACCATGTTTACTTTGAAATATAGATTTTAGATTTAGAAAGATATTAAAAGAGTTAATGGAGCCTCCTAAATTGGATTTTATTTTGTAGGTAAAGAATCATAGGAAGATGAATGTGGCCTACACTTTTAGTGATCTCCTAGTGGATTTTTTTTTCTTTTTAAATTTTTATTCTATTAAAAAATGTGATCTCTAAAAACAATTACAATAATAATTATATTAAACTGTAGGACTCTGATAATGGTAGTAGATGTCTAGAAAGTTAAGTTCTGTATGTCTTCTCAAAGGATAGAAAGCTATCTGATTCTATGCCAATGTAAATCACCGAATGAGAATATGACTTTTAAATGGTGGTGATATTTATTCAGTATTGATTTTCATATTCTATGCTGTGAGATTTGTTTCTTGGTCACCATTCTTTTTTTTTTTTTTTTTTTTTGGAGAAGGAGTCTCGCTCTGTCACCCAGGCTGGAGTGCAGTGACATGATCTTGGCTCACTACAACCTCTGCCTCCCAAGTTCAAGTGATTGTCATGCCTCAGCCTCCTGAGTAGCTGGGATTATAGGCACCAGCTACCATGCCCAGCTAATTTTTTTGTTTTTTTTTATTTTTTAGTAGAGACAGGACTTCATTGTGTTTGCCAGGCTGGTCTTGAACTCCTGACCTCAGATGATCCACCCACCTCCCAAAGAGTTGGGATTACAGGCGTGAACCACTGCACCGGCCTGGGTCACCATTCTTTAGTTTCTGAGGCAGTAGGATGATGAAAATTTCTGTCCTTCATGGTAGGCTTATATTTATTTTAGCAGAAACAAGTTTGGTTGACTGTAGTTTAAAATTGTCTTTTAATTTCTGAGTCTTTCATCTTTCTTGATGTATGAAGTTGATCTTGAAACAACTCTGTTTTTAAATGAGCCATTTTATATGATATATTCAATAACGAAATGCAAAAAATCTAGTACTTCATCCAAGAACTGTGCTGTGTGCTTTCAGGGATACAAGAATGAATAAGCCATCATTGTTTACACAGATTTTATACTTAGGTAGATAAATGAAGCAATGTGAAGAAAGATTCTAGTGGAAAGCAGGATTTGAGATATGAACAAAATGCTTTAGGGGCTCAAATAAAGAATTTAATGCAGCTGAAGGAAGTAGGAAAGGGTTGGTAGGTCCCTGACCTGAAATGCGCAAAACCAAGCACTGCTGCACTGACTCTGCCTCCCTAGCTGTCCTACTTCATTTGTGTTGTCAGCTGACTGACCGTGAAAACAGTTTATACTTTCTTTCACTCTCTTCTAACCTTTAACCCACCTGCTGCTTTCTTTGCTTTTAGTAGAAGATCTTATGTCATGATTTGCCAAGAAAATAATGTCAGGTTTTCCTCAAACTTCCTACTACCATATCCACAAACTTGTTTTTACCCAAATCCATCCTTTCCCTATTATGTTAGAAAGCCACTCTTTCCTTGTGACTTCTGAATCCGGTCCTCTGCTTTCTCTGGGATTTCATTCCATTTGTTAGGCCCATTCTCTCCTATTTTTGAGCCATTCCCACTCTACTGGATTCTTTGTTTCATCTTTCAAATCTCTGGTGTGCGGCTGTCTCAAAATTGGTTGGTGATGTGTTTGGTGGAAAGAACCCTACAGATACAATTTTGGGGATTAGGTTTTTGTATTGATGAAAGAACCTATGTAAACTGCAATGGACTGAATGTTTATGTCCCCCCAAAATTCATATGTTGAAATGCTAACCCCCAAGGTGATAGTATTAGGAGATGAGACATTTGAGAAATGATTAGTTCATTAAGGCATTAGTAATTAGGGCATTAAGGGATGAGTGCCCTTATAAAAAAGACCCCAATGAAATCCCTTGCCCCTTCTACCAGCTAAGGTTACAATGAACAGATGACTTTCTATGAGGAAGCAAGCCTTTACCCAAAACCAAATCTCCAGGCATCTTGATACTAGACTTCCCAACCTCCAGGACTGTGAGGAATAACTGTTCATTGTAAGTTACCCAGTTTATGGTATTTTGTTATATCAGTTTGAACGGACTAAGAACATTACATAAAGCAGGAACCAATGCAGCATGCTCCCCACAAAGGTGCCTTCCCAAGTCCCCAAGGTTTTCCTGAAGTCGGACTGCTATGGATGAGGATGCATAGCCGGTGAAGATTCTCCTGGGCACCAAAAGCTCTTTTTCATTCTCACAGGAGTTTTTATTCTTTCCTCACTTTCCTTCTTCCATCTGACTGTTCCCATGCACAGCCTTCATGTCTGCTTGCTCAACAAGTGTTAGTAACTGGTAGTCTACAATCCCAACAAATTCTTATTAGAATTTAAGTGTAACTAAATGAATAGGAAGGTTGGTTTCTCAGCATAGCATCTGTTAGGTCACTTCTCTCTGTGGTTTCTTTCTTTAAAAAACTTCCTAGACCTCCTCTCCTGTTCTAGATCCTGCCTTATCTGTTCTCCTCTTCGTAGATAATTTCTAACTGCTCTGTCCTTAGTCTGTTCTCTTCAATCTTCCATCCTCACCACTCCACCAAAGTTCATGTTAAAGTCTTAATAAACGCTTTTCAGCTATTTTTTCCCCTTCATTACTCATAAACTTTAACAATAGCTCTCTTTCTCTCGCTCTGTCTCTATCTCTCTCCTTGAAACCATCTCTTCCTCTAGCTTTCATGTCATTATGCTCTGCTTATTATTTTAATCACCTTCCTAGTCTGTTCTGTTCTGTTCTCTGTTTAGCTCATCTTCATGCACCTGACTTTAAAAAGTAGAAGTTCTTTAGGACTCAGTTCTAGGCCATCTTTTCTTCTCATTCCACACTGTTTTCCTGGACAACCTCATCTATTTCCATGGCTTGAAATACTATCTACTGTCTAAAGCCTGTCAAATTTACATCTCTACCCAGATCTTGCTAATGTGGGCATCTTTTCTTGAACGTGTTCCAAATCAAACTTATAGCTAATGTGGACATCTTTTCTTGGACGTTTTCTAAGTCAGACTTTTGATTTCCCATTCCTACCACAAATGTGGTCTTCACTTTTCCCCATCTAGGTAAAAGGCACTATCATCCACCTAGTTGGTCATCCCAAGTAGGGATAGTGGCTTTCCTATTCATTGAGTTAATTACACTGAAATTCTAATAATTATTCAGGAATTTGTTGGAATCAGTATTCTACCAGTTACTAACGCATGTAAATGAAAAAACTTTCTTTTCTGTATTCTGGATGTGCTAGATGGGGAGGAAATTAATAAAAGTTGTTTTTCTATTCTTACAATGCGTCTGACACCAAATGTGTGGGCTTTTCCCACCAAGCAATTCTTTAATTCCATGTGGACACCAACTGGGAGTCATATAATTTAGCGTAATTCTGACACTACCCAGAGTTAGCACAAACCCCACAAGTTAAGGGCTCAGTTCCACAAGACTGCCCCCCCCTTCCTATGCCAACCATAAGTGGCGGGTTCCCAGGCTACCCACAACTTTGGTCTGACTTGACTACAAATTGAAGCTTCTCATGATACCTCCTCAGGTTTGATAATTTGCTAAAATTACTCACAGAACTGAGGGAAACACTTTATGTACACATATCAGTTTTTTAAATAAAGGATTCAAGTCAGGAACAGCGAAATGGAAGAGATGCACGGGGCAAGCCAGTGGGGAGGGAGGTGGAACTTCCCTGCCTGTGTGGGTAGTGCAACCTTGCATGTGTTTACCAACACATAAGCCCTCTGAACTTCAGTTAGGATTTTTATGAAGATGTCATTACATAGGATGATTGATTAAATCATTGGCCATTGGTGGTTGAACTCAATCTCTACCCACTCTTTCCTCCCCAGAGGTTGAGGGTGTTTGGGAGATGTACCTGAAAGTTCTAATCCTCTAACTACATTTTTGTTTTCCTGGCAACAAGCCCCCCATTCTTAGTGGCTTTCCAAAAGTTACGTCATTAACAAAAACTCCAGTATGATTGTTATGAATGACGCAAGATGCTACTTTCATCTTCATCACTCTGATGCTGTTTCAGGAGCCAAGGACAAAAAAACAAATCTAAGAAAAGATGCCTCATCACGCTTTTTGCTTAGGAAATTCCAAGGGTTTTAGGTGCGTTGATGGTATAGTGGTGAGCATAGCTGCCTCCCAAGGGTTTTAGGAGCTCTGTGCCAGGAGTGAACAACAAAGACCAAATCTATGTTTCTTAGGTCAGTATCACATCTTGGAACTCTCTCTTATCTCCCATACTCAATCACCCTGTTCAGAAATCTAGATATCCTAAATAGATCTTGAATGTACCCACTTCTCCATCTCCACTGCAGCTTCTCTAATCAAAGCCAATATCATCTCCCACCTGTAGTACTGTACTTTCCTTATAATCTGATTGTCTCACCTTAGTTCTCGTTGCCCTTGACATGAAGTCCAAAATCCTTAACACTGTCTACAAGGCCCTTGTTGGGGACGACGAACTTTTCCTCTACCCTCTTATATGCAATGAGTGGGGGCCTGTGAATCAAACTAACAAATGACAAGTTAACAGGAGAAAAGACACAATTTTTATTAATGCTTATATGCATGAGTATTCACAGAAAAGTGAAACTAAAACAGGTAATTAGACGAGGAGTTTATATACAGAAAAGTGAAACTAAAAGAGGTAATTAGGAGTTTATATACCTTTTTAATAAAGGAAAGGAGGTTTGGACTTTAAGAGATAAATTGTGGGGAAGTGACTAGGAAACATATGGGGGAACTAATGGAGGATAAGGATTATTTTAGTTAGGTCTGTTTGTGCAAACTCATCTCAATGTTGACTCTCCATCTCCAGTGATAAGTCACTCCTCTTCCTGGTCCAGAGAGTATGGAGAACACCTTCACAAAACATAATTTATGCCCTGCTTTTAGGCAGTTAAGGGGAGGGCAAAGAACTCTTCCTGCATCTATTGATTCTCAGTTGCCTTCAGTTTGAAATCTTTATGCCAAAATGGCATACTTTGAGGTGACATCCTGATCCTCTTTAGCCTGTTGTGTTGTAAGGAATAATTACGTTACTTAAAATGGGTTGAGTTTTTTTTTTTTCTGACGATCAGGCAGATGTGGACGTGTAATAACATGGACAGGCATATGAAAATGAAAGAGATTTATTATACTGGCAGGTCCTGGAATGGGGAGGCATGGCATGTCATGCAGGGGGCACATGGGAGGAACTCCCAGGGAGTGAGCTCAACTAAGCAGGTGGGGAGCGGAGAGAGGGTCTGGGGAAGGACCTGTGGACAAGGGCCTTTATTGGTGACCAGGGTACAGTATATAAGCAAAAAGCATGAGAGTGTTTCCTCAGAGTGTTTGAATGTCACTAGGTCATAATCAGAATAGCAAAAAGGGGAACTTGTGGCAGGGACCAGCCTTACCACACTGGTGCACCTGATTGGCCAGACAGAGTGTTCATAGCCTGTTTTTGGGAATGTTGAGGCATCAAGAAAATAGGCAGTTTTAAAAATTACAATGTCCCTGTATAAACTAAGCTCTGCCTTCCATTACAGCCTTATTTTGAACAATTTACCTCTTTAATTTCACTGATCTGTTTTCAATTCTTGGAAGACAGACAGTACATGCCTCGCTTCCTCTGAATCTTCACACGTACTGTTTTATCTACGTGGAATAGTTTCTCTCTTCACGCTTCCCTTTGCTAAATTCTATTTTTTTAAGGTGCCAGCTTAAATATTTGTTCCTCAGAAAAATCTCCTGACTTTTCAAGCAATACTAGATCTTATTTTCATATACTTTATACTTTTTCTTTGTAGCTTTTATCAGAATTATGGGTAAATAGTTACTTACATAGCTGTCTCTCCTACACTATAGCTTCCATGAAAGCAGGGTCTGGGTTATTGCTGCATTCCTGAATCTAGTACAGTATCTGGTCTATAAGAGGTACATAGTCAATATTTGTTCATTTATGCATTTAACTGATATGCAATGTTTTGAGTGTTAGGGATTTAACAGTGAACAAACAAAAAATGAATGAACACATAGAGTTAGGTTTTATGGCTCAGTAAAGTGATAGTTAAGGCCAGTATGTTATTGAGAGAGATAATGCTGTACAATACATTATTACCATATTTACTTTAAAAATTTATTGTTATATTTCTTAATCATAGAGAAGAGAAATATAATAGCTACATATCTACCTCATACTATCAAGCTTACAGAAAGCTTCTGAAATTCTAAAGTGTTCATAACATAATGCTAAATTTAGTAGATTGCTGAGTTGTCTATCAGATTTTGCTTCATCATAACATGTTAGCAGCTTAATGTATATCATTACTAAGAAAAAAAATTATATTATTTAAAACATTTATTTTTTGCAGGGAATGAGTTAAATTTGATTTCTGTATAAAGTAGGAACAATACTTAGATTGTGTCCACCTTTGAAATTTTCTTATAAGATGTAACTAACATATTTAAGTGACTCTAAATAAAATAAACAAGTAGTGTAGTTATTATCTACTGGCCTAGACAGGATTCATAAGACTTATATAGGAAAGAAGACTAGTATAGAAGATTGATTAGATGATAGTTCTGCTCCTGGAGGGATAGAATGAGAATTTTAGAGACCCCTACTGACATAATTTAGGGAAGAGGCTGTAAGAGAAGCAAACCTAATTCCATGTATATTCCAATACTAGGGACAATTTCCTTTCTCTCTTTATCCAGGAAGGACAGATAATAGGTCTGTAGATAAAAAAGGTGAAAAGGATTGCTGAGTAATGTTTTCTTAATTTATAATGAAAAAGAACCCTGGGAAGAACAGATGGACAGCCAGACAGAGGCCTTTAAGATTAAGGGAAGTTGGCAGAGGTTACAGTGAGCCGAGATTGCGCCATTGCACTCCAGCCTAGGCAACAATAGTGAAACTCCATCTCCAAAAAAAAAAAAAAAAAAAAAAAGATTAAGGGAAGTTTATGGAGAATAGTTAAGGATAAAAAAGTAGGAAGGTAAGGGTGCAGTCGTACAATGACCCTATATGCTTCCTAATACTCTATCCTTTTTCTTTTTACATAAGATGACTTGTCATAATTCAGTTTTGCTACAGAGGAATGTATACAAAATTCTTATATTGCCACTTCCTCTTCTCCTTTCCTGCATCCTTTTATTCTGCCCTCCTTCCTTTCCCCTCTCTCCAATCCCTGCAAAACTCCTGCTCAATTTTTTGCTTTCCTGATTGAAAATCTGAAAACCAGTCTGGTCTACGGTAATAAAAATCACTAGCTTTTGTGCCTGGAAAAGACCCTAAGAGTCCCCTACTGTAAATGCCCAGGTAACTAGAACATAGCAATATTTATTTTCAACGAATATTTATTGGGCAGCTACTTTGTGCCACTCATTTCAGGTGCTAGGAATACAACATTAAGCAAAATAGACCAAAAAAAAAAAAAAAACCCTGCTGCCCTCATAGAGCTTATATTTTAGTGAATATATCAGAATATACAGAATACTTTCAACTAAAATTTGATGAGTTTCATGCAATGAATGAACAAATAGAAAATCAGAAAGTCTGTTCCTGGTCTTTTCTTCTGTATGACTGTTCTATATGCCAGTCGTCATCACTGAATCTATTTCTGTCTTCAAAGGCACATGTTAATAATGTACTAATGCATTATTATCCAGGCTATTTTTTCCAAAAAAAGATACTTTTTAAAAAAAACTTTTAGTTTCAGAGGTATATGTGGTATTTTTAGTAAATTGTATGTTGCAGGTGTTTGATGTACAGATTATTTCATCACCCAGGTAATAAGCATGGTACCTGATAGGTAATTTTTTTATCCTTGACCTGCTCCCACCCTCCACCCTCAAGTAGGCCCTGGTGTCTGTTGTTCTCTTCTTTGTGGTCATGTGTACTCGATGTTTAGCTCCTATTTCTAAGTGAGAACATACAGTATTTGGTTTTCTGTTCCTGCATTAGTTTGCTTAGATAGGATAATGGCCTCCAGCTCCATCTGTGTTGCTGCAAAAGACATGATCTTGTTCTTTTTTGTAGCTGTATTGTATTCCATGGTGTATATGTACTGCATTCTCTTTATCTAGTCTGCCACTGATGGGAATCTAGGTTGATTCCATGCCTTTGCCATTGTGAATAGTGCTGTGATGAACATTAAGTGTGCATGTGTCTTTATGGTAGAACAATTTATATTCCTTTGGGTAGAGATGGAATAATGGGATTGCTGAGTTGAATGGTAGTTCTGTATTAAGTTCTTTGAGAAATCACCAAACTGCTTTCCACAGTGGCTGAACTAATTTACATTCCCACCAGAAGTATGTAAGTATTCCTTTTTCTCTAAAACCTTGCCAGCAACTGTTATTTTTTTTACTTTTTTAACACTAGCCATTCTGACTGGTATGAAATGGTATCTAATTGTGGTTTTGATTTGCGCTTCTCTAATGATTAGTGATGTTTAGCATTTTTTCATGGGCTTGTTGGCCAAATGTGTGTCATCTTTTGAATAGTGTCTGTTCGTGTCCTTTCCCCCTCCAAAAAAGGTATATTTAAAGATATTTTCCTTGAGTTACTTTTTTTTTTTCTTGAGACAGGGTCTCACTCTGTCACCCAGTCTGGAGTGCAGTGGTATGATGGTTGTTCACTGCAGCCTTGACTTCTTGGGTTCAAGCAACCTTCCCACCTCGGCCACTCAAATAGCTGGAACTACAGGCATGTGCCACCATGCCTAGCTCATTTTTAAATTTTATCTAGAGATGAGGTTTCACCATGTTGTCCAGGCTGGTCTTGAACTCCTGAGATAAAGTGATCCTCCTGCCCTCTGCCTCCCAAAGTGTTGGGATTACAGGTGTGAGCCACTGCACTGGCCTCAGCTACTCTTTAAGCAAAAACAGTAAATGTGTATACATCAAGTGATCATTGAATTGAAGAAAACTACCCCAGAATTCCTAACCTGGGGATGTAGAGTCATTGCATAAGAATAGTCCCCTAGCAAATCAATTTTTATCTGGGTTACTTGTGTGTTTCAGTTTTCCTGGCTTTAAAGATGATAGAGATGAGGTTGATTTTAAATGTTTCTTTGTTTTTATTGGCTTTGGACAAAAAAAGTATAGATATCTTTATATTTTAGGAGACTACTTTTAGAGTATCTAGGAAGGCCAAAGAGAATATTTTCAATTTTCTGCATTTGCTTCTTTTCTGGTGTGTGTGTGTGTGTACATGTTTTATATTTATACTCCTCAGTGTAGTTACATAGGCTAATCCTTTTCTATCTTTTTTTTTTTTTTTTTTTTTGAGACGGAGTCTTGCTCTGTCGCCAGGCTGGAACACAGTGGTGCAGTCTCAGCTCACTGCAACCTCGGCCTCCTGGGTTCAAGCGATTCTTCCGCATCAGCCTCCTGAGTAGCTGGGACTACTGGCGTGTGCCAAATGCCCCGCTAATTTTTGTATTTTTAGTAGAGATGGGGTTTCACCATGTTGGCCAGGATGGTCTCGATCTCTTGACCTCGTGATCCACCCGCCTCAGCCTCCCAAAGTGCTGGGATTACAGGTGTGAGTCACTGCGCCCGGCCCCTTTTCTATCTTTTAAGACTGGAGGAGAAAAGAAGGAAAAGTGAAAGGGATCAGAAGCATTTTCTCAAAATGTTAAAACTAGATTGTTCATTATCTAAATACAGTGTCTTCTCTGGCACATTGAAGTTTTTTTCTTAAAACATTTTATTCTTTCTTTCTTTAAAGATATTTTGATTTTTTTTTTCTTTGCAGCCTACAGTCAAGGTGAAAGGAAGAATAAAAAGTAAACCAAGGAGATTATGGCATCTACTCTTCAGGTTACCTAAAGATATGGGCTTTTACAGGGGAATGGTCACATCGAGGGTCAAGAAAATGACTGTAAGTGGTAGGATTTGGCTTATGATGGTGTGTGTGTATGTGCGTCTACCTGAACATACAATACATATTCCATTTATCTTGTAGAATTAGAAAAATGACATCTGTTTTCCTGAAAGTGAGGGAAATAAATGATCAACAGGGTGGGAAGAGTGATGGAAACATTGTCATGGATTTGATCACAGTCAAGTTTGTTTCTTTTCCCAGTCCACAAAAAAACTAAGCCTGACAAATAAGGAAGTTTTTCTTTTCCTAGTCCAGAAGAAACTAAGTTGTAGACAAAACAAAACAGTAAAATGTTTGGGATAATGCCATGGGTTTTTTGGCTTAGGTTCTATATGGTTGTACAGAGCCGGATCTGCTTATTGTGTCTAGCATCGTGTCTCTGCTATGTGACAATAAATGATGAATTCTCAAGGAGTTTTTATCCCTACTTCCTTCCTGAAAGCTGATAAGGTTAAAAAAAAATTTCCCTTTATGGTTTACCGGGGTATATGAAAGAATATAGTTCTTGACCTTTTTTCTTCCCCAGCGTATCTGAAGGGTATGACACATTTCCATCCCTAATAGTGAGTCACACTAGCATTAATTTGCACCTAGCTTGTGAATCTTGAAAAAAGCCCCCGATTATTGAAGTAGGTAGAACATAGTGAAATACATACACATACCTAGTCTGTGTAGTTTTATCTTCAGGCCGTTCACACAGGAAAATGTCATTTGTTCTTTTGAATTTCTTAATCCTTCCTTTTTCCTTATTAATCTTACTGTCTAGATAATTTCTATGCCCCAGAAGTGAGGAAAATGAACTAGATATTCTTATTTTTTAAAAATCAAGATGTTGGAAGATTTTAATATTTTGGTCTTTGGGCCACTTTTGGAAATTTTTGGTTTAACCACTCAAAATACTAATTTGTAAAGCAGAAATAATAAATCTTTTCAGGACCCTGTGTGATTGTCATTGGTTGGTATAAGACAAGTAGATAAATTGGTTGTTGTTTGAGAAGGGAGGTGAGAATAACTTGGGAAGACCAAAACAACTCAGGATGGCTTCACATTCCTTAAGTCTAGGCCCACAGTTTTACAAGGCTTGGATTTTAATTTCATCAGGATGCTAATAAATTAGAGGAATTAGTTCAGCTAATAAAACTTTCCAAAGTCTGATGAGCAAACTGTAATACCAGTTTTCTAATTTATAAATGGAAGATAGTCCCTTCCAATGATATAAATATTTATGTCTGCCTTTACGGCACCTCTGTGTTGTGTCAGGGTATGCATGAAGTTGAATTTTAGAAGCCAGGTAACTGTTTGGGGAGCATGTAATCAAAGCAAAGGGAAGTGGATTGTAGACAGAGGTATTATCCAGGCCGCGGTGCAGCCCGTGTAACATCTTGCCTCAAGCAGCAATCTGCTGAAGATCCTTACTGTCAGATGACCCAGATTCAGTGTCTTTCTCTTGGAGAGCGCCATACTCGCAGTGTTTATTCTGTTTCTTTGACCATCCCTTTTGCTATATTTCATTGTAACCATTCCCACCTGTTTACAGAATCTTTGGCCAGGCAAGTTATCATTTAATTGATGAGATTTCAGCTTGCTAAGTTAAAATCCCATTTTATGATGTCTCCCAGACATCATACCCGAGTCATCCGAAGTGCAGTTTTAGGAGTTCTCTCCACTCTTTGGTAATAAATGTCTGTCTGAAGTCTGTAGGTTTGCAAAATCTTGTCTATCAATAGCATTTGAAGGATTTGGTATACTTGATTATTCCTTCCTTAACATATTTCTTCACTTTTGAGAAACTGTTTTTGGGGTATGGGTGTTCCATTAGCTAGCATGGCAAATATGGCATTGTCATTCAAAGGATAGGGAAGCTAAACAGGGCTTTTATTGTAGTTTTATTGTAGGTTGGTAGGCTTCATACCACAAGGAAAGTAAGAGAAAATTATTAGCATAGAATACCTCTCTGGTTTGTCAAAGACTATTTCACATATTTCATCATATGTGAATCTGCTTCCCAAGACTATGCCAGTTTGGAATTTGGATGCCTGGAGCTGAGAGATTTTAACCAGTGATGCGTTTTCTAAAGACATGAGGAAATTGTTGTTATAAAATAACTGTTTCTTTCTTTTTTCTTTTCTTCTTTTTTTTTTTTTTTTTTTTGGTAGAGATGGAGCCTTATTATGTGGCCCAGGCTGGTCTGAAACTCCTGGCCTCAAGTGATCCTCCTACGTCAGCCTGTTAAAGTGGTGGGATTATAGGGATTACATCTGTCAAAATACCTGTTTCTGTCTTTATATGCTCCTCACATTTTCTAGCAAGTTTTCCGTTTATATTGCAGGGTCACTGGAAAGTGTTGTAAGTGTTCTTTTGATACTATTGTATCTGGCATCACTGTATTTATCCAAAAGTGACAATGTTTTATCATTTTTTTTGCCTTAGGAAGAAAATGGTAAGAAGTAGATTTTTCATGTCAAGTGTGGTGTAGTGCCGTTTGAAAGAAATGCAATCTTATAGCAGTATTATATTTTAAAGGTTTGCTGATATTCTCTGCAATGTCACAATATTTTTTGCAAATTTCCGAAGCAGAGTTTCTTTATTATGAGATTCATAATGTTCACAGTGTTATCTAAAATGTAACATTCTTTTATTCAGGGATGTCTTTCACCCTTTTGTAGGGAGTGGTGCTGCTAACCAGAGTGGCAGAATGGCTGCCATCAATTTAACACATTACAGCAGTATTTGCTAGAGAAAATTACAAGTCCTTAGAGCTAAAGCTACTCAAGTATTTACTTAATCTGAGTTTATCTTTGCTTCTTACAATATCTAGGATATAGTCACAATTATACAAACCATCCAGAAAGTGTTTTTGGAGAGGAGTTTACCAAAATACACCTATAAAAAACATCTGGCAATTTACACTCATGGAAAAGGCTTTATCTGTTAAGATTCTAAATAACTTTGTTATCACAGTAATAATGACAAAACAAATATAGACAAATAAAGTTCAAGTTTTTAGGAATACAGAAAAATAAAAGTAAAACATGTATCATTATGAAGCCAATTGGTCATAAGTAAAATCATGTCCATTTGAAGAGGTTAATTTAATGTCCATACCCAAAGAAAATAATAAGCATATGAGAAATAGTTTATATTTTTGTGTAAATGTAAGGGGTACAAGTGCAGTTTTGTTATGTGGGTATATTATGCAGTTGTGAAGTCTGGGCTTTTAGGGTAATCATCACTCAAATAATGTACATTGTATTTGTTAGTTTCTCATCCTTCACCTCTCCTCACCTTTCCACCCTTTTGAGTAACCAGTGTTTATTATTCTGCACTCTGTGTCCATATATACACATTGTTTAGCTCTCCCTTGTAAGTAAGAATATTTGGTATTTGACTTTCTATTTCTGAGTTATTTCACATAAGATGATGGCCTCCTGTTCCATCCATGTTGCTGAAAAAGATATGATAGTACTTTTTGTGGCTGAGTAGTATTCTATTATGTATATTATATATATATGTGTGTGTGTGTGTATATGTGTGTAATATATTATACCCTAGGTACTTTATTTTGACACAGAGTTTTACTCTGTTACCCAGGCTGGAGTACAGTGGTGCAATCTTGTCTCACTGCAACCTCCACCTCCTTGGTTCAAGCAATTTTCCTGCCTCAGCGTCCCAAGTAGCTGAGACTATAGGCATGTGCCACCATGCCAGGATAATTTTAGCATTTTTAGTAGAGATGGGGTTTTATCCTTTTGGCCAGGCTTGTCTTGAACTTGTGGCCTCAAGTGATCTGCCTGCCTCAGCCTCCCACAGTGCTGGGATTACAGGTGTGAGCCCCCATGCCTAGCCATCCACAAGTATTTTATAACAATAATTTATATGTGTATATATAAATTATATATATATTTATAATAATATAATATACAATATATCTAACATTTATTATCTATATTTACAATATATACATATGTAAATATAAATTGTCACTTTTGGATAAATACAGTGATGCCAGATAGTATCAAAAGTGCGCTTGTGACACTTTCTAGTGACCCTGCAATAAAAATGGAAAACTTGCTAAAGAATGTGAGGAGCATATAAAGATAGAAAAAGTATTTTGACAGATATGGTGGTTCATACCTGTAATTTGAACACTTTAAGGGACTGAGGTAGGAGGATCACTTGAGGCCAGGAGTTTGAGACCAGCCTGGGCCACATAGTGAGGCTCCATCTCTACCAATAAAAATTTAAAAAAAAAAAAAAAAAGGAAAGAAAGAAACAGGTATTTTATTACAACAATTTCCTTGTGTCTTTTTATATATATAATTATATATATAAATATATAAATGTGTCTTTAAATATATAACATATATTAATGTGTATATATGGACACATTTTCAGTACATAAATATATATAATTATACACATGTATATAGATGTGGTATATATATATTTACCAGATTTCCTTTATCAAATCATCCGCCGATGGAGACCACTTAGGTTGTGAATAGTGCTGCCATAAACTTATGAGTGCAGATATCTTTTTTATATGACTTTTTAATATGACTTCCTTTGGATAGATTAAACAGTAGTGAGATTACTGGATTGAATAGTTGTTCTATTTTTACTTATTTGAGAAATCTCCATATGGTTTTTCATCGAGGTTATACTAATTTACATTCCCACCAATAGTATCTAAGCATTCCCTTTTGTCCACATTCTCATCAACATCTATTTTTTTTTAACTTTTTAATAGTAGTCATTTAAACTGGTGTGAGATGATATCTCATAGTGGTTTTAATTTGCATTTCTCTGATGATTAATTATGTTAACCATTTTTTCATATGCTTGCTGGCCATTTGCAGGTCTTATTTTGAAAAAATGTTTTTTCACGTCCTTTACCCACTATTAAATGGAGTTGTTTGTATTTTTGTTGTTGTCACCACCGTGCCTGGCCTTGGATGTCTAAATCTCTTGCTAGACTAGAGAAGTTTTCCTCAATTATTTTCTCAAATAGTGTTTCTAAACTTTTTGCTTTTTCTTCTCCCTTGGGTATGCCTGTGATTTGTCAGTTTGCTTGTTTTATATAGTCCCATACTTCTTGAAAGTGTTCCTCATACTTTTAAACTCTTTTTTCTTCTCTCTGGATTAATCAGTGAGAAAAAAAAGACCAGTCATTACATTCTGAGATTCTTTCTTCTGTTTGGTCTAGTCTACTGTTGAAGATTTCAATTGTATTTTGTAATTCCTTCAATGAATTTTTCATTTCCAGAAGTTCTGTTGTTGTTGTTTAAAGATATCTACCTCTTGGGTAAATTTCTCATTCATATCTAGAATTTCAGATTTCTCTTGTATCTCATTGAGCTTCTTGAAAATCAGAACTGTGAATTCTCTATCTGGATTTCAAAGATTTCTTTTTGGTTAAGATCCATTGCTATAGAATGACTGTGTTCCTTTGGGAGTATCATAGCACTTTGTTTTTACATACTTCCAGTATTATAATGCTATGCTGCTGATTTCTTCACATCTAGAGTAACAGTTGCTGCTTTTTTTCTTTTTTCTTTCTTTCTTTTTTTTTGAGACAGAGTCTCTAGCCTGTAGCCCACATTAGAGTGCAGTGGCACAATTTTGGCTCGCTGCAATCTCTGCCTCCCAGGTTCAAATGACTTGTGCCTCACCCTCCTGAGTAGCTGGGATTACAGCTGTGTGCCACCATGCCTGGCTAATTTTTTTATATTTTTAGTAGAGATGGGGTTTCATCGTGTTGGCCAGGCTGGTCTTGAACTCCTGGCTTCAAGCCATCTTCCCACTTTGGCCTCCCAAAGTGCTGGGATTACAGGCATGAGCCACCGTGCTCAGCCCAGTTGCTGCTTCTTACTTTTAAATTTACCTTCATTAGTGTGGGACTTTTTTTTCTTGAGGATGTGACTATGGTGTTTGTTGAGTGGGATGAAGGATTCATGTTTCCTGATGTCTAGTTTAGTAGTCTTTGACTCAACAGATGTCAAGTACCTGTTACATCTAGAAGTAATGTACTAAAGGTAATCTTTTGGCTTAAATCATTTTAGAATATATAACATCCTTGTAATACAAGTCATTGCCCATTTCAACTAGAGAAGAAGATATATATAAATATCATATGTTAACAAGTAATAGGCCATTGCTTTTGTGTAATTTAAAATTTGATAATGATTTTGCTCTTTGCCCTAGTTATTGATAAAATTCTTAAAGCAAACATTGCCCTACTGCCTACTTCTAGATGCTATTCCTTTAATAAGTATATTTTTTGAACATCATTTGCTTAACTTTTTTTTTTTGAGACAGAGTTTCATTCTTGTTGCCCAGGCTGGAGTGCAATGGCATGATCTCGGCTCATTGCAACCTCTGCCTTCTGGATTCAAGCCATTCTCCTGCTTCAGCCTCCCAAGTAGCTGGGATTACAGGCACCCGCCACCATGCCCAGCTAATTTTTGTATTTTTAGTAGAGACAGAGTTTCACCATGTTGGCCAGGCTGGTCTCAAACTCCTGACCTTGTGATCCACCTGTCTCAGCCTCCCAAAGTGCTGGGATTACAGGCATGAGCCACCGTGCCTGGCCTGCTTAACCATTTTTTAACCAATTAGAAATCCATCTACTTGAATTATATTCATTCTCTTCCCTATGTGTTCTTTTTGAGTAATGAAATGAGATTATTTTAATATGGCTAGAAAGAAAATATATCTTAAAATGAGGGTGTGCAAACTTTTGTTGTCTTAAGATTGACATGTCAAATTTGTAAAGAATAAAAGTAAACTTCATTTTTAGGTTTATTATTTTTTAAATACCACAAATGGCAGTAAAATAGCCTTCGTTTAAATCAGTACCTTCAATTGCCCACCACCCCAACCACTTCAATAATTAAATGCATTTTACTTAAACATATTGGATAATTTGGAGTAGAATCTCAATTAATGTTCATTTTACTTCTTTGATGACATACAATGTCCCCGCAAGATTAAAAACATGATAATAGGAGTAACAAAAAATTGTTTAGTTTTTTAAATTTGCATTTAGTAACTTTGAACACTACAAATCAACTTAAAATGTATGTTTTGCTACTAACTGTAACACTGACAATTGTATCATCAAGAGCAAATACTCAGCTTTGAGACCTTGGGTCTAAAAAGTTAAAACTCTGCATTTTGGTTAAACATGTATTGATTTGGCAGTTGACAGCAGGTTGTCAAAGCGCCTTATGGTGAAAGTTGTGATATATGATATCTAGGTCCTCCTCTAATGAGTGAGTCTACCAGAGACCACAGACAGGAAAATGTGCCTCTTGTTGTCTGACTCCAGATGAGTAAGACTTAAGTGCAGAAAACAGGCCTCTGCTGGGTCTACCTATGGCAGGCAAGTTGCCCAAATGAAAACCTTGGGCTCTGTCTCAGCTGTTACCCTAACTTTCAAGTGACAGCAGTTAGTCTTTCAAAGTTTTAAGCACCTTTGAAGAGTTTCTGATGTACATTTAAAAGTATTACCACAGATGTAAGAGAATTCATTGTGTCAGACCTACCTCAAAAGTTTTGAGTTTGTTAAGTGACTTTTAGAGAAATTAACAATCCAGGAATAAATCTTTTAATTTACCCTACCTATTGTGGTTACTGGAACAAGGTACCTTTCTGATAATGAAACAGAAATCCTTTCATTCCTGGAATTTCCTGTTGGGAGTGTAGAGTTTTCTGAGCAATATGTAATGTTGGTTAGTTACGCAATATGTTGGATTTTACTGCCAGCTTTGTTTAAAAAGGGTGTGAGAGGTTTTGACCAACAGGAATATGAAGTCAGAGTTAAGAATGGCATCATCTTACCACCTGCCACATGAATAAACCCGGATTCATAAGCAAATATGTTGTACATTTAAGTGTTTTTATTAACTCAGATAAGCTAGCTATAAAATAGTTTTATCTTTACCTGTATATAATTTGGAGACACTATCTTTTCCCCTCCAGGAAGATGTTAGTGGAGAAAAATTTGTCCCCAAAGTTGTATACGGAAGTTAGTAGACATGTGAGGGAGGTTGTCTTCAGTGATTGCAGGGGAGATGGATGGTTCTGGAGATATGCTCATAATGTATTTAAATCCCAGTACATGGGTGGGAGTTGGATCTTCAGCATTATGGCACAGCTGTTAATGTTTTTCTCCTGCTCTCTCCTCTGTCTCTAGCTACTTGGATAGGTGATTACTTCTCCCACATAACATTTCAAGATCTGTTTAGAATAAGCCCCTCTGAGTCTCATACAGAAAAGCATGTATAGTCTATGCTGTTTTTAAGGATATATAGAGACTATGTTGTAGTCTCCTTCAATAATACATTACCTATCTTTAATAATTTTAAGCATCAGGAATTTCTTAGGTTAATATCTCATCTAATTTTCTCTGTAAGGCAGTTCCCAGCCTTAGCACTATTGATATTCTGGGCTGGATAATCCTTTGCTGGTGGGGAGCAGGGGGAACTTGCCTGTGCATTATGAGATAGATGTTTGCAGCATCCCTGGGCTCTACTCACTAGATGCCAGTAGCACCCTGCCCCCAGTTATGATTGCCAAAAATGTCTCCATACATTGTCACATGTTCCCTAGGGGGCAAAATTGCCCCTGTTTGAGAACCACTGCTCTAGGACAGCACAGAATGTTAGAGAATTATCCAGTTTTTATTTTCTCATTTTCCATATGGCTATGATTTACTTGAGATCTCACTTAAGAGGTGAGACAGGAACTTGGAGCTAGTTTTTTTCCTAACACACCATGCTTTCTTGGTTTAAGATACTCTGATATTCTACTGATGGGCTTGTCCAGCTATGAGTTCTGTTACAGTATAGCCAACCATTTAATAACCTACTCCATATTATACACATAAAATCTGTAGTTCTCCTTAATATCCACTTCTACATATTGTTTGGAGTTGTTTCTCCCAGAAGAAATCCTGAAATGGGGATTTGTATAAAAGCAGTTTATTAGGAAATGTTCTCAGGAAAAATTGGTGAAGGACTGGGGAAGTGGCCAGGGAGGAGAAAGAAACCAAACAATGGTACAATGTCAGACAAACTTCCAAGCAAGTAATTTTAGCTCAGTCCCGAAGGAGAGCGCTGGAGACAGTGTAGATCACATCTCAGAACTATATAGGTCAGGTACAGGAGAAAAAAACTAGACTGTGTATACCTCCCTGCCCATCAGTCATTGTTTGAGGTGGAGTTTCTTAGCCTTGACATTTTGGGGGTAATTCTTTGTTTTTTGTTGTGGGAGTCTGTCCTGCACATTGTAGGCTGTCTGGCTACAATCTCTGGCTTCTATGTGCTAGATGCCAGTAACCTCCCAGCCACCTTTCCCAGCCCAGTTGTGACAACCAAAAGTATCTCTAGACACTTTGACTCCTGGAGGTCAAAATCGCATTCTCATTCAGGACCACTGGTTTAAGTGTTGTCCCTGAGGAGATGTAAATTTCCAGGAACTTTAGGTATTGAAGCAAAATGGTCTTTGGCAGCTTAAGAGAAGCCCTCTGATCGACACTGGCATTGGCTGTTGGGGTGAAAGCATAACAGGAGCCGTGTGCATGCAAGGTTAATGAATTCCAGTAGCTCTAGGTGGAGTACTAATATCATCTGCTACCTGTATATTGACTTATTAAATTTCTCCTTTTCAGCCATGTGAACATATTTGATATGAAGGCACGGTTTTCTTTTAAGGGCTTTTGGTGGACTGACTCAACCAAGTGTGCCACATTTTATAGTCAGTGCCACTAGAGCAGTATCTGACTCATCCTACTGTTGCCATTATACACCATAAACACCTCTCCACTGAGGCTAATTTTAAGCTCTGTGGAATTGATTTGATCAGAAACCTGAATCAAGAAAGAATTTCATAAGTTGGAAACATTCCTGCCAAACTAGAGTTGCTGATTTTTGTTTTACTCTAATGACAGAAAATTACTGTGTTTTAGCTGTGTTTTTCTAATCTTGAGCCTATTTTTATTATACCCCTTGCCCCCAATCTACCATTCATTCATTCAAAGAGTGTTTACTGAGTACCTAATATGTGCCTAGCACTTTGCTAAGTAATAGGAATACAAGAGGGGACAAAAGAGATATGGTTGCTCTATTAATGGAACTTCCAGTCGAGTAAGGGAGAAATAGTGGTTCTTGTAGGAGGAGAATGAGATACCCATATCTTTTGTTCTCTCACTAACCATGGCCTTTTACTTGTGAGTTTTCTCTTTCCCTATTAAAGTATATCTTTAACCCATGCTGTGTAATGTGGAGTTTGCCTTTAAACCTACATAAGTGCTGTAAAGAAAAAAGAGCAGATTTAAAAGATGTGCCATTTACTTCCGATTATTCAAATGATCAGAAAAGCCTGTTTGAGAAAGCGACATTTGAGCTGAGACCTGATCACTGAGAAAATAAATCATGTGAAGATCTAGAACAAGGGTCTTCTAGGCAGAGGGAGAATATGGAAAATCCCTCAGGTAGAGAATTTGATATGTTTAAGGAATTGAAAGAAGACTAGTTTGGGTGGCTGGAACCTAGAGATGGAGGGAAGGGAGAATGAAAGCAGCATGACATGAAGTTGGAGAAGTTCAAAATGCAGTATGGAGCCAGATCATAATAAATGGCCTCACTGGCCATGATGAGGAATTCTTATTTTATCTTAACTGCAATGGGAAGCCATTAAAGCAAACTTCAAAATTCTGGTTCTGTTTTAGGTCTTTAAAAGATAATTGCCATTCCTGTATGGAGAATGTTTAGAATGGGAGCAGAGAAATCAAGAAAGCAGGGAAATAGTTTATTTGATGATAGATGGTAATATGGCTTGGATGTTTGTCCTCTCCAAATCTCTTGCTGAAATGTAATTCCCCTCTTGGAGGTGGAGCCTGGTGGGAGGTGTTTGGATGATTGGAATGGATCCCTCATGAGTGGCTTAGCACCATCCCTTTGGTGATTTGTGATTTCTTGCTCTGGTAGTTCACATGAGAGCTGGTTGTTTAAAAGTGTGGCACCTCCCACCTCTCTCTCGCTCCCTCTCACCATGTGATGTGTCTGCTTCTGTGTCACCTTCTGCCAGGAGTAAAAGTGCCCTGAGGCCTCATCAGAAACTGAGCAGATGCCAGTACCATGCTTGTACAGTCTGCAAAATGGCAAGCCAATTAAACCTCTTTTCTTTATAAGTTACTCAGCCTCGAGTATTTGTTTATGATGATGCAAGAATGGACTAACAGTTGCTGATTGCTTTGGTTAGGGTGGTGGCATCGTAAGTGGAAAGAAATGAAGAGAGGTGAGATCAATTTTGGAAACACAAATGAAAGGATCAAGAATGACTCCCAAGTTTTTTTCCTTTTGCTACTGGATAGGTGATGAGATGAAGGAAATGTGGAGAAGGAAAAGGTTTATTGTGGTAGGAGGACAGGATGCAAACTTACATTTTGATCACATTAAATATTAAATGTGAGACATCCAGAGATTCAAGAGGGCAACTGGATATATAGGAGTTAGAGTCCATTTTTGGTCTGGAAATGTAAATTTTAAAGTCATTTGCATACACATGATATTCAAAGCTAAGAGCTTGGACAGTGTTGCTTAGGGAATGAGTCTAGATAGGAGTACCAAGGACTCAGTCCTGAGGCTCTCTAAAAGAAATAGGTTAAAGAAATGAGGAGAAACCAGAAAAGGACATTCAGATGATGTGAGAAAAAAAGGGACATTCAGATGATGTGGGAAGAGAAGGAATACAACAAATTGTTCTTGCGATTCAGGCTTGGAACAATAAAGTTAAACACAAAAGTCATGAACACATACTTGGACAACAGAATTATATGGTAGTTCTTAGTTATATGGAATCATCCAAATGATGCAGAAAATGTTTCTGTTTTTAAAGATTTTCATAGAAATGAAAGCACAAGCTTTAAGAATTCTAGGAAGTGGCTGGGCATGGTGGCTCATACCTGTAATCCCAGCACTTTGGGAGGCCAAGGTGGGCGGATCACCTGAGGTCGGGAGTTCAAGACCAGCCTGACCAACAT
>CAUYLG010031415.1:0-24921 GCA_963573385.1 Cacajao melanocephalus | reverse complement strand
TTCTTTTGCTGTGCAGAAGCTCTTTAGTTTAATTAGATCCCATTTGTCTATTTTGGCTTTTGTTGCCATTGCTTTTGGTGTTTTAGTCATGAAGTCTTTGCCCATGCCTATGTCCTGAATGGTATTATGTAGCTTTTCTTCTAGGGTTTTTATAGTTTTTAGTTTTATGTTTAAGTCTTTAATGGCCGCTTTTTTGGTTCCATATGAAATTTAAAGTAGTTTTTCTAATTCTGTGAAGAAAGTCAATGGTAGCTTGATGGACATAGCACTGAATCTATAAATTACTTTGGGCAATATGGCCATTTTCATGATATTGATTCTTCCTATCCATGAGCATGGAATGTTTTTCCATCTGTTTGTGTCCTCTCTTATTTTCTTGAGCAGTGGTTTGAAGTTCTCCGTGAAGAGGTCCTTCACATCCCTTGTAAGTTATATTCCTAGGAATTTTATTCTCTTTGTAGCAATTGTAAATGGGAGTTCACTCATGATCCGGCTCTCTGTGTATTATTGGTGTAGGAATGCTTGTGATTTTTGCACACTGATTTTGTATCCTGAGACTTTGCTGAAGTTGCTTATCAGCTTAAGGAGATTTTGGGCTGAAACAATGGGGTTTTCTAAATATGCGGTTATGTCATCTACATACAAAGAAATTTGACTTTCTCCTGCCTATTTGAATACCCTTTATTTCTTTCTCTTGACTGATTGCCCCGGCCTGAACTTCCAATACTATGTTGAATAGGAGTGGTGAGTCCTTGTCTTGTGCCAGTTTTCAAATAAAATGCTTCTAGCTTTTGCCCATTCAGTATGATATTGGCTATGGGTTTGTCATAAATAGCTCTTATTATTTTGGGATACATTCCATCAATACCTAGTTTGTTGCGAGTTTTTAGCATGAATGGGTGTTGACTTTTATCAAAGGCCTTTCCTGCATCTATTGAGACTAATTTATTTGTTATTGGTTCTGTTTATGTGATGGATTACATTTATTGATTTGCACGTGTTGAACCAGCCTTGCATCCCAGGGATGAAGCTGACTTCATCGTGGTGGATAATCTTTTTCATGTGCTGATGTATTTGGTTTGCTAGTATTTTATTGAGGATTTTTGCATTGATATTCATCAGGGATATTGGCCTGAAATTTTCTTTTGCTGTTGTGTCTCTGCCAGGTTTTGGTATCAGGATGATGCTGGCCTCATAAAATGAGTTAGGGAGGAGTCCTTCTTTTTCTATTGTTTGGATTAGTTTCAGAAAGAATGGTACCAGCTCCTCTTGGTACCTCTGGTAGAATTTGGCTGTTAATCTGTCTGGGCTTTTTTTGGTTGGTAGGCTATTAATTGCTGCCTCAATTTCAGAACTTGTTATTAGTCTATTCAGGGGTTCGACTTCCTCCTGGTTTAGTCCTGGAAGGGTGTAAGTGTCCAGGAATTTATTTATTTCTTCTAGATTTCCTAGTTTATTTGCATAGAGGTGGTTATAGTATTCTCTGATGGTAGTTTGAATTTCCATGGGATCAGTGGTGATATCTTCTTTATCATTTCTCATCGTGTCTATTTGATTCTTCTCTCTTTTCTTCTGTATTAGTCTGGCTAGTGGTCTATCTATTTTGTTAATCTTTTCAAAAAAACCAGCTCCTGGATTCACTGATGTTTTGAAGGGTTTTTCATGTCTCTATTTCCTTCAGTTCTGCTCTGATCTTAATTATTTCTTGTTTCTGCTAGCTTTTGAATTTGGTTGCTCTTGCTTCTCTAGTTATTTTAATTGTGATGTTAGAGTGTCAATTTTAGGCTTTTCCTGGTTTTTCCTGTGGGCAGTTAGTGCTATAAATTTCCCTCTAACCACTGCTTTAGCTGTGTCCCAGAGATTCTGGTACATTATGTCTTTGTTCTCATTGGTTTCAAAGAACTTATTTATTTCTGCTTTAATTTCATTATTTATCCATTAGTCATTCAGGAGCAGGCTGTTCAGTTTCCATATAGTTGTGTGGTTTTGAGTGAGTTTCTTAATCCTGAGTTCTACTTTGGTTGCACTATGGTCTGAGAGACTGTTGTGATTTCTGCTCTTTTGCATTTGCTGAGGAGTGTTTTACTTCCAATTATGTGTTCAATTTTAGAATAAGCACAATGTGGTGCTGAGAAGAATGTATATTCTGTTGATTTGGGGTGAAGAGTTCTGTAGATGTCTATTAGGTCTGCTTGGTCCAGAGCTGAGTTCAAGTCCTGAATATTCTTTAATTTTCTGTCTCCTTGATCTGTCTAATGTTGACAGTGGGGTGTAAAAGTCTCCCACTATTATTGTGTGGGAGTCTAAATCTCTTTGTAGGCCTCTAAGAACTTGCTTAATGAATCTAGGTGCTCCTGTATTGGGTGCATATATATTTAGGATAGTTAGTCTTCTTGTTGCATTGATCCCTTTACCATTATATAATGCCCTTCTTTGTCTTTTTTGATCTTTGTTGGTTTAAAGACTTTTATTAGAGACTAGGATTGCAACCCCTACATTTTTTGCTTTCCATTTGTTTGTTAAATCTTTCTCCATCCCTTTATTTTGAGTCTATGTGTGTCTTTGCATGTGAGATGGGTCTCCTGAGTACACCACACCAATGGGTCTTAACTCTTAATCCAATTTGCTAGTCTGTGTCTTCTAATTGGGGCATTTGGCTCATTTACATTTAAGGTTAATATTGTTATGTGTGAATTTAATCCTGTCATTATGATGCTAGCTGGTTATTTTGCCTGTTAATTGATGCAGTTTCTTCATAGCATTGAGGGTCTTTACAATTTAGTATATTTTTGCAGTGGCTGGTACTGGTTTTTCCTTTCCATGTTTAGTGCTTCCTTTAGGAGTTCTTGCAAGGCAGGCTTGGTGGTGACAAAATCTGTCAGCAGTTACTTGTCCGTAATGGATTGTAATTCTCCTTTGTCTATGAAGCTTAGTTTGGCTGGATGTGAAATTCTGGGTTGAAAATTCTTTCCTTTAAGAATGTTGAATATTGGTCCCCACTCTCTTCTGGCTTGTAGGGTTTCTGCAGAGTGATCCACTGTTAGTCTGATGGGCTTCCCTTTGTGGGTAACCGATCTTTCTCTCTAGCTTCCCTTAACGTTTTTTCTTCATTTCCACCTTGGTGAATCTGACAATTATGTGTCTTGAGGTTGCTCTTCTCGAGGAGTATCTTAGTGGTGTTCTCTGTATTTCCTGAATTTGAATGTTGGCCTGTCTTGGTAGTTTGGGGAAGTTCTCCTGGATAATACCCTGAAGAGTGTTTTTCAACTTGGTTTCATTCTCCCCATCACTTTCAGGTACATCAATCGTAGGTAGATTTGTTTTTTTTCACATAGTCTTGTATTTCTTAGCAGTTTTGTTCATTTCTTTGTACTCTTTTGTCTCTAATCTTGTCTTCATGCTTTATTGCATTAAATTGATCTTCAATCTCTGATATCCTTTCTTCTCCTTGATCAATTTGGCTATTAATACTTGTGTATGCTTCACAAAGTTCTAGTGGTGTATTTTTCAGCTCCATCAGGTCATTTTTGTCTCTAAACTGGTTATTCTAGTTAGCAATTCCTCTAACCTTTGTTCAAGGTTCTTAGCTTCCTTGCATTGGGTTAGAACATGCTCCTTTAGCTCAGAGGCGTTTGTCATTATCCACTTTCTGAAGTCTACTTCTGTCAGTTCATCAAACTCATTCTTTGTCCAGTTTTGTCTTGCTGATGAAGACATCTTGCTGATGAAGAGTTGTGATCATTTGGAGGAGAAGAGGCATTCTGTTTTTTGGAATTTTCAGCCTTTTTGTGCTGGTTTTTCCTCATCTTCATGGATATATCTACCTTTGGTCTTTGATGTTGGTGACCTTTGGATGGGGTTTCTGTGTGGCTGTACTTTTTGTTGATGCTGGTGCTATTCCTTTTGTTTGGTAGTTGTCCTTCTAACTGTCAGGACCCTCTGCTGCAGGTCTGCTGCAGTTTGCTGGATGTTTACTCCAGACCATGTTTGCCTGAGTATATCACCAGAGAGGGTTCAGAACAGCATAGATTGCTGCCTGTTCCTTCTTCTGGAAGCTTTGTCTCAGAGGGTCACCCACCAGATGCCAGCCAGAGTTCTCCTGTATGAGGTGTCTGTTGATTCCTGCTGGGTGGTTTCTCCTAGTCAGGAGGCATAGGGGTCAGGAACCCACTTAAGAAGGCAGTTTGTTCCTTAGCAGATCTCTAGCACTGTGCTGGGAGATCCTCTGCTCTCTTCAGAGCAGGCAGGCAGGAACGTTTAAGTCTTCTGAAGCTATACTTACAGCCGCCAGTGCTCTCAGGTGCTCTGTCCCAGGGAAATGGGAGTTTTATCTATAAGCCACTGACTGGGGCTGCTGCCTTTCTTTCAGAGATGCCATACCCAGAGAGGAGGAATCTAGAGAGGCAGTGTGGCTACAGCAGCTTTGCCAAGATCTGGTAGGCCCCTCTGAGTTTGGTCTTCCTGGCTGCTTTGTTTACACTGTGAGGGGAAAACCACTGACTGATATCTCAGTAATGGTGGATGCCCCTCCTCCTACCAAGCTCGAATGTCCCAGGTTGACTTCAGACTGCTGTGCTGGCAGCAAGAATTTTAAGGCAGTGGGTCTTAGCTTGCTGGGCTCCATGGGCGTGGGATCCATTGAGCTAGACCACTTGGCTTCCTGACTTCAACTCCCTTTCCAGGGGAGTGAACAGTTCTGACTCACTGGCTTTCCAGACACTACTGGGTATGAAAAGAAACTCCTGCACCTAGCTTGGTGTCTGCCCAAATGGCTGCCCAGTTTTTTGCTTGAAATCCAGGGTCCTGGTGGTGTAGGCATCCGAGGGAATCTCCTGGTTTTCTGGTTGTGAAGATCATGGGAAAAGCATAGTATCTTTTTATTTTATTTTATTATTATACTTTAAGTTCTGGGGTACATGCACAGATCATGCAGGATTGTTACATAGGTATACATTTGCTGTGGTGGTTTGCTGCATCCATCCCCTCATCACCTACATTAGGTATTTCTCCTAATGTTATCCCTCCCCAATCCCCCCACCCTCTGCTATCCACCCCCAGCCCCACATAACCCCCAACAGGCCCTGGTGTGTGATGTTCCCCTCCCTGTGTCAATGTGTTCTCATTGTTCAACACCCACTTATGAATGAGAACATGTGGTGTTTGGTTTTCTGTTCTTGTGTCAGTTTGCTGAGAATGATGGTTTCCAGCTTCACCCATGTCCCTGCAAAGGACATGAACTCATCCTTTTTTGTGGCTGCATAGTATTCCATGGCATATATGTACCACATTTTCTTTATCCAGTCTAACATTGATGGGCATTTGGGTTGGTTCCAAGTCTTTGCTATTGTAAAGAATGTTGCAATGAACATACATGTGCATGTGTCTTTATAATAGAATGATTTATAATCCTTTGGGTATATACCCAGTAATGAGATTGCTGGGTCAAATGGCATTTCTATTTCCAGATCCTTGAGGAATTGCCACACTGCCTTCCACAATGGTTGACACATAGGATCTTGGAGAGAATGCACCATTCCTCATGGCACAGTCCCTCATGGCTTCCCTTGGCTAGGGTAGCGAGTTTCCCTCCCTCTTGCACTTCCTGGGTCAGGCGATAGCCTATCCTGCTTCTGCTCGCCCTCCGTGGCCTACACCCATTGTCTAACCAGTCCCAATGAGATGAGCTGGGTACCTCAGTTGGAAATGCAGAAATCACCCACTTTCCGTGTTGATTTCGCTGGGAGCTGCAGACTGGAGCTCTTCCTATTTGGCCATCTTGCCAGCCACTCCCACATCTTTTCTTACTGACAGAGTAGGATATCAATCAATTATGATCAAAGTTATTAAAAATATATTTAAAATATTCCATGTCATCAAACACATCTTATCTTGGGATTTTAGCAAGAAATGTAAGAATTTTTGATGTCAATAATTTCAAAAAACAAAGAAAATGAGAGAAGAATTGAAAATCTAAATTGATAATTTTAATAGCCTATATAGCAGTGGTTAAGGCACTACTGGGATATGAAAAGTGGAAAACGTTCTCTTGATTGCTGTTGTTGCATGCTTTTATCTGTGGTGTGATATTATTTACATTTATTTACATTTTGGCTTGTAGTATTTACTTTTAGCACATATTGTATAGTAGTGAGAAGTAGTAATCCACTAACATTCATGTTCCCTCTTTGATAGAACAAAGCCGTTCCTGAAAATGGATGTGGAACCATGAACTATATTTCCCAGCATCCTTTAGAAATAGGTGTGGTCTTATGATGAGTTCTTGCCAACTCAAGGAGAATGGAGTGACTTATGCCATGAAGAAGGGAATACAAATCTCCCTAATTTTCCCCAAACAGTTTTTCCTTTCACTAGAATAGATACAGATGTCAAGACTTAGGAAATGACAGAGCCAAAGGACAGAGGAGCTATGCATAGAAGAAACCTGCTGCAGATAAGGAACACCCATATTGAATTTACATGAGCAAGAAAAATCTACAGGGTTAAGACATAGACTTTTGGGAGTTTGTTACAGAATCCTAATCAAATATATGCTTCACTAATACAGAATGCATTTTATGCTAATATTTTGTGTGAGTTATCTTATCAATACTCAAAATATTAAATGAACTTTACATTTATAAGGAGTAGGTTTAATATATTCATCAATGTCTTGAAATTGCATCATATGGAGTAATATTCTTAATAACAATGAGTATTTATTATAGCATATACTTTTCATTTTCCTGGTTAAGGTTATCTAAATAATAATTATTTTTTTCTAGTAAAGAGATTGACAAAAACACAAAAGAATCTGATAATTTCTGGCTTGGACATAAAAATGAGAAAAAAACTATCTTTCAGCTTTCTCTTTTCACCTCCTAGATTACTGGCTTTAAAATTGTCTCACTGTTTTCCTCTTCTTTTGCTGGGTGAGCTGAGTAAGTTTGGGATAAGGAATGATGATATAAGATAAAAAGCCCTCCAAGAATTTTAGATGGAAAAACTTGGCCCCAAATTTTTGTTTAATATGCATGAACTATGTGAGGTATCCTGGATCAAAATGTTCTGAACAGCCTAGAAAAATGATAATGAATACTTTGGGTCTTTTTATTGTGACCAAGGAAAGAAAACATAAGCGGCAGAAATTTAAAAAGAAACTTCTGTGGACTTGGACTATCCAAGTGTTTAGTGTTGATCTGGGAGAATAACAAAATATGTGTTTAATTAAAAAAATGAAACTTCTGCCAACAAAAGGTAGATCCTTGAATATTGCTGTAACTAATTATGAAAAGAACTATTGTAAACCTTTAAGTTTTGCAACACTCAAGTCTAATTAAATGAGGGTAACTGCCTTTCAGTAGGACACATGTATCTGTGAATACTTTTAAGAGCTAAATAACTAGCTTCTGAGTGATAACTAGAATCCTGAAGTTATCAGTGGAAGATACTGCTTGGATATTTTGTGAGACTTCTATTTTCCCCTGTCTTATGTCTTTCTTCCCCCCTTATTCTTATATAATTTTGCTTATATAACTCCATTCTTATACGACTTTCTATGGAGACATGTATTAGTCCACTTTCATGGTGCTGATAAAGACATCCCTGAGACTGGAAAATTTACAAAAGAAATGTGTTTAATGTCCAGTTCCACATGGCTAGGGAGGCCTCACTATCATGGCAGAAGGCAAGGAGGATCAAGTCATATCTTACATGGATGGTGACAGGCAAAGAGAGCGAGCTTGTGCAGGGAAACTCCCCTTTTTGTTTTATTTTTTTGCTTTCTTTTATACTTTAAAAAAAATATATATATTTTATTATACTTTAAGTTCTGGGGTGCATGTGCAGATATTGCAGTATTGTTATATAGGTATACACATGCCATGGTGGTTTGCTACCTCCATCTTCCCTTTTTAAAACCATCAGATCTCATATTCACTCTCATGAGAACAGTAGGAGAAAGACCGGCCCCCATGATTCAGTTACCTCGCACTGGGTCCCTCCCATGATGTGTGTGAATTGTGGGAGTTACAATTCAAGATGAGATTTGGGTGGGGACACAGCCAAACCATATCACAAAGTCTGATAAATTCTCCGGTGAGGCTGGGCACAGTGGCTTATGCCAAAATCCCAGCACTTTGGGAGGCCGAGGCGGGTGGATCACGAGGTCAAGAGATCGAGACCATCCTGGTCAACATGGTGAAACTCCGTCTCTACTAAAAATACAAAAATTACCTGGGCATGGTGGTGCAGCCTGTAGTCCCAGGTACTCGGGAGGCTGAGGCAGGAGAATTGCTTGAACCCAGGAGGCGGAGGTTTCGGTGAGCCCAGATCGTGCCATTGTACTCCAGCCTGCGTAACAAGAGCGAAACTCAGTCTCAAAAAAAAAAAAAAAATACTCGGGTGATTGTTTGCCTCAAGATAGGAGAAGCAATTAGTCACTTTGAGTAGGACCTTCTAGTAGTTGTCACTCCAGTCATCAGTTATCACTCCAGTCATCTGATGGGTTCCTGAAGGAGACACATATATCTCTGTGCTTTTCTCTTGCTATCCTCTCTCTAGAATGCCTTTCTCTTCTTTTTAGCTTAAATCGTCACTCTAACGTCCTCGGGCAGAGTTAGTCATTTCTCTGTTTCTAAAGCATTTGATTCATACCTTGGCTCTACACACCCATTCACACTATCTATGTCAGTATTGACCAGAGGACTGAACACAAAGGCATGATGAGATGGTGACTCAGAGACGGGGCTGCATTAAGTAGGCGTAGTTAAGCTGAGCTGGGGATGAGGAATGATACTGCTGCTTACAGAAGGAACCAAGAAACAGGAACCTGGAAGTGGCAGCCCAAAGAAGACTCATACCTGGAGAGGGCCATCATGGGAACCAGGTCATGTTAGGAAGTAAAATTGTGAAACCCAAAGTGGAGCAAATACCTGAAGTTGCATCAGTTGCAAATAAAATGCATGCCAGAGGCCCAGAAATTGCAGCTTTAACTGGGCTTTTCATCTTTTTTCATCCCTTTGGAGTGTCTTTTGATCATATCTGTCTTCTTCACTAGCCTGTAAACTTCTTATGGGCAGTTTCTATATTTTATTCATTTGAATACACAGTGCTTATTTCAGTTTCTGCCCAATCAATGAGTATTAAATGAATGAACAAATTGTGGAAGATATCGTTCACCTTGTTTTATAGATGACAAATCTGAGGTTTGATCAGAATTTGTAAGTATGTTAGTGAGTATGGACACCACTTCAATAACATATTTTTTCGAATGTGGTGCAATTTAGTGCTTGCCAATCTTACTTTTAAGTTCAGGGACCTGTCCTGTCCAAGTACTGTATCTGACTTACATGCAAAGTTTTCAGTATCTGTCAGGGATGGATATTAAGCACCTGGATATTAAATCGTCTGGGTATTAAACACACCCAGAATACAGGAATCTTAATTTCATGTCCTTTCTCTTCTTGAACAACAGTAATAAATTGGATGAAGAGAAATAATCAATCCCTTTTGTATAAAAGACAGCTTCACTTTATAGCTGTCCTAAGCTATGTTGCTGTGAGTATGCATGTAGTACTGTATTTTGAGGTTAAACATAGGGTCACGCAATCCTGCTTTCATGTGAATGACACTAGCACATTGCCATTTAGTAATTTCCTGATGCCCTCATGTATGTGGGCATGTCTGCAATGCTGTAGACAACTCTAACATGGGAGTGGGTTTGTTGCATCTTCAGTCAAATCTAAATAAAGCCAATCATCAACACACCTGTATCTGTATCTCTAGTCATTTGGCTTTAGGCTTAATGGAAGTTTGTTAGAATCCCACCCCTTATTTATTTTAGCCTCCAATAGATGTACCATGTTGTTTTAGGCTTCATAGTAAGATGGAACAGTGGGTTAAAAGAACTAACAGATACAGTCAAGATGTAAGGCAGGGTTTACAAGCTAGTGGTAACAACACATTGATGTATGGTGAAGTTACAAAGGAAAATAATAGAATAAGAGAGTAAATGTCAGGGTGTCTCACATGTAGTAAGGAGAAATATTACTGAATGGAAACATTGTTTTCCCATATATATGTTCACAAATTCCTTACTGTGTATCACAATCAAAAGAGTTTGAGAACCACTGCTTTAAGGAGTTCTACTATAGAAACACTGGAATTTACATTATAATTTTTTGGGAACTAGAAATGTCTCCTCCCTTATACAGTTGGTTTTGAAATGTCTAAAAAAGAGATTTTTTTTTTTAGCATCAGAAAAATGTTTTAAAAAACCCATGAAATTTATTGGTTTCCACAATTCCAATGTCATATCATTTTAGGAAAATAAAAAACTTTTAATTTTTTTGCATTAAAAGCAAAGAATAATTTTACTTTAAATATAAACAAATGACTTTTTTTTTGCATATACAAAAATCTTAAAGTTAACCTGTAAAATTTCCAACTGAATAGAAGTTACTCCTCCCTACACTTGCCAAGATAGATCTGAACAGTTATATAATTAGTTATTTTTATTCTTTTGCTGTTGTTGTTGTTGAGTTGTTCTAAGTAAAGACAATTCGTGTTTCAATGTATGATGTTTTTCAAAAGTTAATGAGAAAAAAGTTAACAGATGTGTAGGGATTTATAGTACTGGGATAGAAATACTTTTATAATATAAAAATAGACGTTTTCATTACAAACAGATACATGACAATAGTGACCAAAGAATCTGATGTTAAAATAAGCTAATTTTATACCTTGAAGTGATATGAGAGTCATTCACTGGGTGTATTTGGCCTATTGAAAACATTTAAATATTTCATTTAGTTTGATTACACTGAGTTTTTTTTAAAAAATGATATACATGCTTTAGCTTAATTGTTTAAGGTTTATTAGTATTGGATTTTCCATCCTACTAATTTCATTACAGTATTGACTGCATTTTATTGCTTTATTCAAATAAAATCTATAAGGAAGAAATATGAGAAGAGGGGATCACAAACAGATTTAAAAGTTTAATTCTTAATTTTTTTTTTCCATCCAGCCAGAGAAAAGCACAGGGCATGTTTACATGTTTTATTTGGGTGAATATCTTAGTTTACCCATTCTACATAGGAGATGGCTGGAATTGCAAATGAACCCAGATGGTGGAATTTTCCTTTCTAAACAAGCTGGCCAAATATTTATAAGTTTTACACGCTAACATTTTAGTTTTTTGCTGGTGAAGCGTATCTACTGAATTTCACCAGAAGTTCCAGTAAAAGTATATGAATTATTGTCAGCAGCATTTGGATAGGACATTTGGGCAGATTTCTGACCTTGCTGGGTCTCTGTAGTATATGTGTTAGTAAATTTTACAGATCATTTGATAGAACAGTGCGGATGAACTGTAATCATTCGAAGGGTACTGCCTGTTTGCCTATGATTAAACGTGAACCTTGATGGAGCTGCTTTTTTGTTTAGCCTCAGTTCAGATTTAAAAACTCAATACTCAGACTAAGTTGGTGTTGTGTATAAGGCTATGACAGTCTGTATCTGCAAAGTTTTGTTTTTTATTCTCTTTATTTGAGCAAAATGTATGATGACCAGTCTTTAAATATGAACCTGTAAAAAAGAAAGATCATAGGATAGTGTTTTGAGATTATCCAGTACAAATAATTGAGAATGTTAGAAATCTCTATAATAATAAAAACATCATGATACAAATTAGTTTGTGATTAGTAAAAATAATGATAATGGCTATTTCTTGAGTATTTACAATGTACTAGAAATATATTAAGTAATACCTGCATACTCTCATTTGATTACTAAGTGAGAATTATTTACTTTGTGCGTTAACTTAAAAAAACCCTGTCTTAGGCTTATTAATCACATCACTGTAACAATAGTATTAGGTTGGTGCAAAAGTAATTGCAGTTTGACCATTACGTTTGAATAGCAAAACCACAATTCCTTTTGCTGCAACCTATAGTAGCTATTATTTAGTAATATCATTACTAGTAATAGTAATATCATTTTCCAGATGATTTCTATGTGCCGTGTCATTTATATGAATTAACAGAATCAATCATGACAAAACTGTCCAAGGTATGTATTATATTATATAAATATATTTAATATATGTTATTAAGTTATTCTCATTTTAAGAAGTGAACATACTGAGATGTAGAAAAGCAGAGTTACTCACTCACTTAAGGTCACATGGCTACTCAGTATGGAGATTGCATTTTTAACTACAGCTCTGTAATACCTCTCAAAGCTCTGTTCCTTGGAAGTCCATGCTTATTGATATTGTCAATTAATCTCTAGAGAGACTGTTCTCTTTCTTCCATGACTTTTGAACCTGTATCAGGCTTATCTCTCTGCTCCATTCTTTTCTCTCACCCTTTGAGGATATTCTTGAGACACAGGGTGCAGAGTAAGTAGAGTTATATTTTAGTGGGTGATTGTTTCCGAGACCCTCCCCTCCACCACAATTCCGTAATTCAAAGATGCTCAAGTTTCTTATATAAAATGGTGTAGTATTTGCTTAAAACCCATGCACATCCTCCTGTATACTTTAAATTCCTTCTAGATTACTTATAATACCTAATACAGTATAAATTGTATTATGTGTATTAGTCTGTTCTCATGCTGCTAATAAAGATATACCTGAGACTGGATAATTTATAAAGAAAAAGATATTTAATGGACTCACAGTTCCACATGGCTGTGGAGGCCTCACAATCATGGCAGAAGAGAAAGGAAGAGCAAAGGGATGCTGTACTTGGTGGCAGGCAAGAGAGCTTGTGCCAGGGAACCCCCATTTGTAAAACCATCAGATATCATGAGAGTTATCACTACTGCAAAAATAGTATGGGGGAAACCAACCCCATGATTCAATTATTTCCACCTGGCCTGGCCCTGGACAAATGGGGATTATTACAATTCAAGGTGATATTTGGGTGGAGACACAGCCAAACCATATCACTATGTAAATCGTTATTATACTGTATTGTTTAGGGAATAATGACAAGGAAAATGTCTACATGTTCAGCATAGAAAAAATTCATTTTTCAAACTTTTTTATCTGAAGTTGTTTGCATCAGTGGTTGAAGAACCCACAGATAGGGAAGGTCAACTATGTTTGTTAAACTGAAGCAAAGTAAAGTTTACCATTGCCCAGGCTGGGCTAAGGACCCTCTTTCATGCTTTGCTAGTATCTTCTTCATATTTTCATTATTGCACTTACTGAAACTTTGCTATTGAATGTATGTGGACTTAATTTTTTTCTTGAATTTAAAAATAATATTTTGAGTGAATAGACAGTTTTTCAAAATTGTTAAACCCATCTTGAATAGCAGAGTTGAAGCATCACAGTAACTCCTGACATTGAGCAAGGGGAGATATGAAGGAACTAAAACATGAGTGAACGTTTAGAGGACAAAAATCTGTCCAAAGAAGTAGAATTTCAATATTTCAGCACTGGAGGCCAGTCATTAATATGACTTTGAGACCATGAAGGTGAGCTGTTGGGGTATGGAATGGTGTGTTCTGGTAGAGAATAGATATCTGAGGAGACCTTCCGAATTGTGAAAGTTTCCACTTAGGACACTTTCCAAGGAGTCAAAAATGTATTGGAATCAATACATGTCAGTAGCTTGCACTGGCTTTTAAACCATTTTAATGTAGGAATCTGAAGGCCTTGGCATAAACAAGAGCTAACTGTTCAGCCAGATCCACATGCCTTGGATCATCTAAGATACTCACCTGACCTTGTCTTAGTTTAAATCCTGTTTTTAATCACTGCTGAGTTGTAATTCTTAGATGCTGAAAGGCAGATGAGGTAAAAATGTGTGGTACACATGTCTTTTCAACAGCGTGGCAATACATTGGGAGTATTTGTGGTTCAAATTAAAGTTTAAGACAGTCAGTGCCATTTAATGAATTCTAGGCTAGCAATGATAAATAAACATTGACTCAGCAACACTGTTTGTTTTCTGTGCTTGAGACTTTACTTTGGACAGAGCCCTATAAACACACATGCACTTCTAACAGGACTGGCATTAACATAATACTCTGTGATACCAAGAAAATCTGGTCTGAAATATCAGCTCTGCCTGGATGAACAGCTCCCTTAACTTATTACAAGAAACCATGGAAAATTGCATTTACAGCAGCAGTCTTATTTAATGAGCTTCTATACTGGGTACAATTTTAAGATCACTTAAGAAATTCTGCAATTATTATTGCATTATTTGAGACCAATGGATAGAGAATATCATGTTGTCTCCCACCTACTTGTTTTGCTACATGGTGACATTTATAAATGGTGAAGTTTGCATAGTAGTAATAATTCAGCACCATTTCATTCTTTACATCTACCATGGATTTCCATAGTGGACTGTGGCTTTCAACAAATAATTGCTCAAGTTGGTACTAGGGAAGTCCCAGAAATTAACTTAGCATGAGATAATTCACCTTCCAAAGCTAGAGGATGGCTTCCATAGAATACATATTGGTAGCTGGGTACAATTAACTCACAAGGGAAGGTTTACTTAGAATGGCTATTAATCAGGCCCACCAAGTGTTTCTTAGCTGCTTATTCTTAGAATCACCAGAATATAATTTTGTCTGCTGACATAATTCTTCATTGCGGTTGATTTATTGATTCTATTATCAATAAACCTTGTGTCATGTAATCTTCAGGCTTTGATTAACAGGAAGTACAAAAGAAAAGTACATGTATTCCATTAATCAGAAAAATTGTGAGCTGGGTGCGGTGGCTCACCTGTGTGATCCCAGTGACTTGGGAGGCTCAGACAGGAGGATCTCTTGAGACTAGGAGTTTGAGAGCAGCCTGGACAATTGAATGAGAACCCTGTTGTAATGGTTAATATTAAGTGTCAACTGGATTGGATTGAAGTATTGTTTCTGGGTATGTCTGTGAGAGTGTTGCTGGAGGAAATTGACATTTGAGTCAGTTGACTGGGAGAGGCAGACTCAGCCTCAATCTGGGTGGGTACCATCTAACTGGCTGCCAGCATGGCTAGAAAAAGCAGGTGGAAGAAGATGGAATGAGCTAACTTGCTGAATCTTCTGGCCTCCATCTTTCTCCCACGCTGAATGCTTCCTTGAACATCAGACTCCAAGTTTTGGGACTCGGACTGAGTTAGTACCTTCTGCCTTGCTCCTCAGCTTGCTGACGGCCTATTGTGAGAGCTCACCTTGGGATCATGTGAGTCAGTTCTCCTTATTAAACCTCCATTCATATATCCATATATCCTGTTAGTTCTGTCCCTCTAGAAAATCCTGACTAATATACCTGCCTTTGTAAATAAATTAATGAATGAAATAAATTGTGGCTCTTAGGGCACAGTATTAGTTTTGAGGGCCAGTGCTCTGGCAACACTTTGACAATTGCAGGCCACATTCCTGGTCAGAACTGCTGCCCCTATTCTCTGCTGGCAAACTGACTTAGACAACAGGAAAAGAACCTAGATCTTTATTTCTTCTCTTAAAATTTATTTTTAAGAAGAAAACTCTCTTAAAACACCAGATTGCAAGTCTAAAATTTTCTATTTCCTTCTTCAACTTTTCATAATCAAATGAACTACCCCAAATGAAAATACCTGTAGCCCAAATTACATTTTCATTCAGACACAGCCTGATAAGTATCCTTCAGATTTTACAATTCTTTTATAATCCTGAGCAACCAAAATCTCTCAGGCAAAAATTTCACACTTCAGGCCTGTATGTTCCAAAATAAAAGAGGAAGAGTAGAAAGTATATCTATTTCATTGTCTTCTCTGAGGACAGGCTTAAAAAATTTCCTCCCTGCATCTGTTTTGTATTTTCCTGATGGTTTGAATGCATTCTCCACTGGAGATTGTCAAATTCTCCCAGGGTATCTCCCAGTGGAGGTGGCTTGCTGTGGTCTGAATGTTTGTGTTCCTCTAAAATTCGTATATTGAAAACTAATCCCCAGCGTGATGGCATTAGGAAGTGGGCCTTTTAGAGGTGATTAGGTCAAAAGGATGAAGCCCTTATGAATGGGATTAGTGTCCTTATCAAAGAGGCTTCAGAGCACTGACTTTCCCTTTCCATCAAGTCTTTCAGGACTTAGTGAGAAGGCACGATCTATGAGCCGGGAAACGGATCCTCACCAGATATTAGATTTATTGGTACCTTGATCTAGGACTTGTCAGCCTCCCGAACTGTGAGAAATAAATTTCTGTTGTTTATAAGCAACTCTGTCTATGGTATTTTTGTAGCAGCCCAAATGGACTAAGACATAAGTAAAAGAGTAGAATGTGGCACCATTCCCTCAGTTATTTGCCTGAGCCCCTGTATTGATTTCTGGACTTACTGGTTAATGATTTTTCTAAGATGAGGGCCAGACTGGACCCCCAAATCCTTGAATCCTTCTAATGTGGCAGTGAGTATTCCCCACTGGAATCCTGAGGAAGACACAGCCCAGGCTCTAAACAAAGGTATCCTTTATTATTGGTTGGAAATTCCATCACCATTCCCTTTCTGATCCCCTTTCCAGGTGAACTGAGATGGGTCTTAGTAAATTTCAAAGGCTATGTTTCTTGCAATGTAGGCCCAGACTACCTGCATCAGAATCTTTTGGGATGCGTGTAAAAATAAAGATTTATGGCCCCTATTCTTCAAAAGTATAAGTTTATAAAAGTGCCCTGTAGGTGTTTCTGATGTGCAATTCGAATTTCAAAACTTTTATGGAAGCCCCAAACTGGAAGAGATATGATTAGTTAATTTTGTTTAATGTTCTCTTTCCCTTTGGCCTATGAGTAGATGTACCTAATATATTGACAATACTGAAACTGACCCAATTGTCCCATAAAGCTGATGTTTATGGTGTCTTTTGAATAAACATAGATATCAGCCCTTCTGGTCTTGAAACTTGAGAAAGTTACATTTTTCTTATCTGGGTTCATTTCTTTCTTTGTTTTTTTGATTTTGAGGCAAAGTCTCACTCTGTCGCCCAGACTGGAGTGCAGTGGTGTGATCTTGGCTCACCTCAACCTCTGCCTCCCAGGCTCTCAAGTGATTCTTCTGCCTCAGCCTCCTGAGTAGCTGGGATTATAGGCATGCACCACTACTGTCCAGCTAGTTTTTATTTTTAGTAGATACGGGGTTTCACCATGTTGGCCAGGCTGGTCTTGAAGTCCTGACTTCAAATGATCCACCTCCTTCAGCCTCCCAAGGTTCTGCGATTACAGGCATGAGCCACTGCACCTGGCTCTGAATTCCTTTCTCAGGAAACCAACCATGAGGCCTTCCAGAGAGTATCAAGTAGGAGAATCACTTCAACCTGAGAGATCGAGGCTGTTGTGAGCTGTGATTCCACTACTGCCCTCCAGTCTGGGCAACAGAGCAAGACCTTGTCTCAAAAAAAGACAAAAACAAAAACAAAAAACAAAACAAAACAAACAAAAAAATCTTATGAGGTTATAACTTATGAGAATTAAGTTTGCAAATTCTTGAAAATTCCTGGGAATTCCAATTTTTCATTCATGAGTCCCAAACATAAATATCTGTCAGAAATTTGGAAACATTAAGGGTAATCTTTTTTTTTTTTGAAATGTCTTAAAAAATTTGAGATAAAAGTTGGGACATTTTCTTAGCTACATCATTCAAGATTCCTACAGACAAAGCCCTAAAAAACAAGTTCACAATCCTAATTATATACTAAAACAATAAACTATATGTGAGAGTCAGACTCATTGGATGAATTAAAAAGCAGATTATAGTTAGATAAAGAGAAAATGATTAATGGAAAATATATTTGAAGAATTTTGTAAGTGTAGCACAAAGATACATAGAGATGATAACTATTAAAGAGATACGAAAGATGGAATACAAAAGTTCAACATATAAATGTCAAGCTGAAGTTCCAGAAAGAGAGCAAAGAGAGAATGAGAGATAGACAATATTTGAAAAGATAACGCCTTGGAATTTCCAGAAATGGCTAAAGCCACAAATTCTCAGATTTAGGAAGCACAGCAAGTGTTAATCTATGACAGAATATGATTTTAGAAGCATCAAAAGAAAAAATCGTGTTACTTATAAGGAAAATTACAATTAAACTGATAGCAGATTTGTTGACAAAAAGAAATAGAAGTTACTGAATAATAGATGCAAAGTATTAGGAGAATATTACTGTCAATCTAGAATTTAATAATAAGGCAAAGTAAAATTTTACTCACAAAAAATACTAACAAAAACTGAGAGCAATTTAATAAGTCATTTCATCTGAATAACTGGAAAGATAAATCCCACCCCAAGCTCATTGGCCGAGCTTCTTAGCAGAATAGAGCTTCTTAGCAGAAAAGAGTCACTGAACTTGAAGATAAATCAATAGAAATTATCCAATTTGAACAAGAGAGAAAAACATTAAAAGAAGAATTAAAAAAAAAAAAAGAACAGAGCCTCAGGGACTTGTGGGACAATACAAAAAGATCTAACACTCATGTTATCAGAGTCTCAGAAAGAGGATAAAGAACGCAAAACTGAGTGAAGATTTGAAAAACAAAATGATCGAAAACCTGCCAAATTTGGTGAAACACAAAGTCATGGGTTCAAAAAAACTCAATGAACCCCAAGCAAGATAAACACAAAAGAATACACGTCCAGATGCATAATAACATTCTTGAAAACTAAAGACAAAAAAATATTCAAAGCAAACAGCAAAATATGTGTTACTTGTAGGGAAGATAACTCTAGTGATGGTCGATTCTAATTAAAAACCAGGGAGGGCAGGAAAAAGTAGTATGCCTTTAGATTGCTCAATGAAAAGAACTCTCAATCCAAAATTTATGTCTAGCAAAGATATCCTTCCAGAGTGAAAGAGTAATAAAAAGAGTCTCCGATGAAGAAAAGCTGCTTTAAAAGAATTGTTTAAAGAGAGTTAGACAGAACAGAAATGATACCAGAAGAAAACTTGATGTATCAGAAATTATAGAAGAACAGCTATAATGTATATATCTGGGTAAACATGCTGAAGGCTTCTAAGTAAGTTTGAAAATTGAAAGCAGAAACTTTAACATCATTTTAAAACAATTTATTTCAAAGTAATAGAAGAAAAGCATGAAGTTGGCAGATTGGAGGCATTGTTAGTATGCCTCTCCCACTTGGAAAGACAAAATATTAATAGTGTGTAGAGATTCACACTGAACTTTTTCCAAGAAGCAACACAGGAGCTTAACAGGACAACTGAAAGAAACCACAGACCCGTTGAAACATGTGGTAGTCTGCCACCTACACTGTCAGCCGGGCAGCAAACTTTAAGTTCCCAGAGTGTGAGTGGGAGATAAAAACTGCCTCTTGGATAAACACACCTACTGGGCAACCTGGCCGTCCAGGCCGCTGGAAAAAGCCTTAACCCTGCCCAGAGCTGGGGCTGATTTGGTGAGTGATGGGAAGCTGAGAGGGAGAGGCATTGGGGTGTGCTCTGCATGCACTCGCAGTCTCCAGTGGGCATAGGGGGAAGCCAGTCTTGACCCTACTTCACAGCAGACTTCACAGAAGTCTGCCAGCTAACTCAGGTGGCAGTCACAGGTTGAGAGAAATCCCCAACTGTGAGAGAGGTTCTGGCCAAGGGGTTCATTCCTACTTGAGATTCTCAATATAATTTTGAGTGAGGAGGAGCCCCCTTGGCCAGAACCAAGGGGTCATGGACCAGGATGGTCGTGGCTGGTTTCTGTCTCTGCAGGGAGGCTTATGGCCTGGGACGTTTTCAGATCTGAGCTCAGACTACCTGGAACCTAACTAGCTGCTGCTAGCACATCATTGCGAGCAGAGGCAGCTATGCTCCTCCCTGGAACATTACCCCAGTGGCCAGAGAACTGCCCTCTGATCCCCACTGCTGCTGTTTCTTGTGCTGCACGTGGAGAGCCAGAGTGTGGACCTGCCTGTCCCAGCCCCAACCTGGCTTTGTCCCTTCACCTTCCCTGGTAGCTTAACACAAAGGACAGAAACTTTTGGGAGCTCTATGGCTCTGTTCATTGCCTGAGACACCAGAGTGCCTCCCCTGGGTAAAATGAGGCACTGGGTAACATGATGCAAGCACAAATCTCACCAATACCACAGCAGCTGGGAACAACGAAACAGCTGCTATTCAACATTGTACTATATTTCTCAACTAGTGTAGTATGGCAAGAAAAAAATTAAAAGATATATAGATTGGACAGAGAAAAAATAAAAGTGTCCCAATTCACAGATGATGTGATTGTTAATGTAGAAAATCTCAAGATCAAATGAGTTTATCAAGGTGAAAGAATGTGGGAAAGACACATGAATACTGATCCTACTTTTATATACTAGGAATAAACAATTGCAACCAAAAAAGTTTGAAAACCACCAATTCAATGGCTTTGAAATACTTAGGTATAAATCTAGTAAAACAAGTACTGGATATATATGTAGAAAATGACAAATTGCTGATGAAAGAAATCTAAGAAGGCCTAAATAAATGGAGAGACAAACTGTTTTCATGGATTGGGAATCTCAATGTAGAAAAGATTTTAATTCTTCTAAACTGATCTGTACACTTAATGCCGTTCCAATCAAAATCCCGGCAGATGTTTTTGTAGGTGTAAATAAGCTTGTACTAAAATTTGTATGGAAAGGCAAAGGAAGTAGAATAGCCAAAACAATTGGCTAAAGTGAAGACCAAGTTGAGGAAATTATGCTACCCAATTTTAAGAGTTACTACAAAGCTACTGTATTCAAGACGATGTGGCATTGGTGAAGGGATAAGCACATGGGTGAATGGAACAAAATAGAGAGTCTAGGAAATAAACTCACACAAATATGGCCAATTGATTTTTGCCAAAGAAGCAAAGGCAATTTCGTGGAGAAATAATAATGTTTTCAGCAAATGGTGTAGGAACAATTAGATATCAGTATTAAAACCTCAACCTAAATCTAATGCTCTGTGAAAAATTAAATTGCTTACATATCTAGATTAACAACAATAAATAACTATGAAAATTTTAGGAGCAGACAAGAGACTGTTGTTCTGCCCTGGATTGGGCAAAGAAATCTTAGACCTGACACTAAAAGCATGATGCATAAAAGGAAATCTTGATAGAATGGACCTGCTCTAAAATAAAACTTTTACTCTGTGTTAAGAGCTCTGTGTTAAGTGTTAAGGAAAAGACAAAATAGAGACTGGTAGAAAATATTGGCAAATCGAATATTCAGCAAAGGTTGTGTGTCTAAAACATAAATAATTATCAAATGCAACAATTATAACAAACTATTCAATTAAAAAATCGGCAAAATACTTTAACAGACATTTCAACAAAGAGGATACGCAAATAGCAAATAACCACATCATAGTTATTTAGCATCATTAATTGTTAAAGAAATTCAAGTTAGAAGCACGGTAAAATACTGCAAAACATTTATTGGAATGGCTAAAATTAAACATGCTGGCAATACCAAGTGTGGGAGAATGCAGATCAAGTGAAAGTCTCATACAGTGCTCCCGGGAATGCAAGACAGTATGGTCACCCTAAAACATTCTTTGTCAGCTTCTTATAGTTAAACCTTCATTTACAATGTAACTCAAAAATTCCATTTCCAGGTGTCTACTGTGGTGAAATATAAACTGTGTTCACACAAAAACCCTCATATAAATGTTTATGGTGGTTTTCTTCATAATTGCCTCCAAGTAGAAACCATCCAAATATCCTCCAACAAGTGAATGATAAACTGTGGGATATTCATATAATGGAATAGTTCTCAACAATGAAAAGCAATGTCCTATTGATACATGCAACAACTTGGAGGAACCTCAAAGGCATTCAGAGTAAGAGAAGCCAGCCTCAACAGGTTATATTCCATTTATACTACATTCTTGGAAAGAAAAAACTAGCAATGGAGAACATTTTGGGGGTTAGGGATTTGCCCATTTTAAAATTGGGATGCTTGCTCTTCTTGTCATTGAGTTATAAGAGTTTCTTGCGTATTCTGTATAGTAGACTCTTATCAGAGCTATTATTTGAAAATACTTTCCTAGGCTCTGTAGATTGCCTTTTCACTTTCTTGATAATGTCTTTTAATATAAAACATTTGAAAATTTGATGATGTTATATTTATTTTTTCTTTCCGTGCTCATGCTTTTGGTGCCATATCCAAGAATCCATTGTCAAATCCAAGGTTATTAAGAATTATCTCTGTTTTCTTCTGGGGTTCTCTGGTTTTAGCTTTTATATTTATGGCATTGACCTATTTTCAGTTAACTTTTTTATATGGTGTGATGTAGCAGGTCCACCTTCATTCTTTTGTATGTGGGATATCCAGTTTTCTCAGCACCATTTGTTAAAGAGACCATTTTCCCCACTGAAATGTTTTTGGGACTCTTGACAAAAAATTGGCCATGTATGGATTTATTTCTGAATTCACAATTCTATTCCATTGGTCTATATGTTTATCCTTGTGCCAGTGTCACACTGTTTTACTTACTGTAGTTTTGCGGTAAGTGTTGAGATTCAGAAATGTGAGGGCTCCAACTTTGTTCTTTTTCCAGATTGTTTTGGCTGTTTGGGATCCCTTGCAATAAATTTGAAGATTGGCTTTTTTATTTCTGCAAGAAAAGACCATTGGAATTTTGATGGAAACTTGATTTTTAACAATATAGTGGAGTGTCATAAAAAATGGAAGTGGTCAGTCCTTTATGCTCAGGCCCTGGTTGAGTATCAACAAAATGAAGTGGAAAAAGCCTAGCATTTGTAATTTATAGACCCAGATTCGTGTTTCTGGGTCAGTTGCTTAATTTTCAGGGCCTTACTTTCTACACATAGTAAATGAAGGTGTCAAAGAGAACTCTAAGCTTCCTATGATTGATTGTCGGTTAGCATAGAATAGAGCCAAATAAAATATTGGAGAGAAATTTCAGAGGATAAAGGATTCTAATGGTTTACTCTCCTATAACAACACAAATGGTAACAACAACAACAACAACACCGGCAGCTACTGTCTCTTTAATGTGTCAGATATTGTGCTGAGTGCTTTGCATTACCAACTTCATTTCTTCCTTAAAGTGACTCTCTGAGGTAGTTATTATTATCACCATTTTACAGATAAAGACAATGAACCTCAGTTTGTCTTTTGTGTTCAAGGTTATGCAGGCAGTACATAGCGGAAATGGGACCAAAGTGCGTTCATTGTAAATTACACTGTGGTATACTGATTCCTGTGTGTGTGTGTGTGTGTGTGTGTGTGTGTGTGTGTGTGTGTGTGTTTTAATGTTTCAGCAATCTAGTGATTGATGCTTTTTATTTTAAGTTCTGGGGTACAGGTGTGGTGGTGGGGCCTGGTTAGTACTTGGATGGGAGCCTGAGTCTTTTCTATGATTATAAGTGTTTTTCTTTTCCATCCTGAAACTCTTCTCTTTCCTCATCTTTATTGCTTTCACTTTTGTCAAAGCTCTGGGATAATCAGAAGAGGTAGATAGATAGATAGATAGATAGATAGATAGGCAGATGTTGCTATATTTGTCTTAAAAGGATTGTATTTACAATCCTTTGGAGAAGAACTCCTATTGCTCTTCTCATGCGAACAGAAACATTGACCAAGCTTCTGATCTGTGCAGAGGCAAGGAAGTAATAATAAACCTTGGCCTAAAATATAGTTTTACTTCCCATGTTAAATAGTTAAAAACATTTGAAATAACTTAAAGCTCCAGGTTGTCAGCACTCAATATAACAAAACATTTCTTCTTTTTGTTTGTTCTTTTTTTTTTCCCCCATAGGGTTTACGACACATGCTTTTTTTCTGAACTGAAATTAAGCAAACTGGAAAAAAAAAATAAAAAGGAAGCAATTGAAGAACTTAGTGTTGGCTCCCACACAAGTGTTTGGGGTGAAGAGTACTTGTCATTATTGTCATAAATAATACGAATGTCATGTTTCCCCATTTCTAAAATCCAAAGTCTATAACCTAAGAGCTAAATTTTTGCCTGGGAGTGAGTAGGTGAATGTGATGGTAACCATATTGAACAAATTTCACTTAGAGCAAGCTGCACAGTTCAACCTTAGTCTTCAGAGACAGTAATTTGTAACAGGGCGCTGTGTGAAATCCAGTGAGTGGTGTCATTCCTCAAGGGAAAATGATGTCGTCTCTTAGCTCTTGCTGGTACATTACAGCAGGGCGGTTGGTCCTACCTTTGCCAGTAGGTCTGGCTGTGAGATACGACAACTGAAATGCAGTTTGGCAACTGGTAAAAGCTGTTTGCTTTTTACCAGACCAGGCACTGTTATTTTATTTTCATTAAACGTGGCATTTTTGGATACATATGACTCATGTGATATTAGATCACAGAATTTTTGTTTTTATTGTTAATATATTGCCTTAGAACTACATTACTAAACCGATCTTTATATTTGTGAAGTTCAAGCACATTGCCACAGCTTAGTTAGCTTTGAGACGGAAACAGTAGAATCCAATTAAGGAGACAGGTTATAAAAAGGATATGTTTAAACGTATATGCAATGGTAACACATGATGACCAAAAGATAATTAGCCTGTTCTTTCTTGCTTCATCATTTTCTTTGTTTTCTTTCTTCCCTCCCCTCCCCGCCCCTTTCTTCCAAACAGCTCTGAGCTTAATTCAAATAAATAAAAGATCTTTTCTGTGTTAGGGTCTTTGCACCATTTTGCTGAAGCACTTTCCCCCAAGGTCTTATATGAGTGACTCATTCACGTTCATGAAATTGAGGAAGAGGTCCTCATGACTATCTGGGCATGATTTTGCTCGAACCCCCCCTTTGTTTTTATTTTATTTGCTAAGATTATTTCTCTTCAATACAGCCTCATATTGGTTACAGAGGAAGGTACAAAAAGTATGTGGAAGAAAAATAAATAATACTGTGTCAACCCCGTGGTGCCTTCCACAAAAAGAATGCATCCTCACAGGAAGACTAGAAC
>CAUYLG010031414.1:0-11266 GCA_963573385.1 Cacajao melanocephalus | reverse complement strand
ATTTTTAGACTGCATTCTAGCCTGGGCAGTAGAACAAGAATTCTGTTCTCTCTCCCTCTTTTTCTTCCTCTTTCTTTCTCTCGTACATTCTTTTTTTTCTTTCTTTCACTCTCACTTTCTTTCCTCTCTTTTCCTTTCTTTAAAAAAAAAAAAATTTAGTAGAAACATCCCTACATAGTATTGTGGTATACTAGTCTCTACTTCATATTAATACCTTATTAATGATTTCCAAAATGACTGTTTACACTATCGATGTATATGTACCCTGTTACTAATATCTGAAATGTTTTTCTTAACTATTCTGGCAAATTTATTCTTTTTCTTTTAAAACAGGTGACTATGTGAAGTCTTCCTTGATTCTGGTGATTTTTTAAATTAATACCTTGGGGTTGCCTTAGTATTTTATTGATTTTTCTACTGCATCTTTACCATCTGAACTTTACATTATTGCTTTACATGACTGTTCCCTTTACTGCTACAGAGTAGGGGACAACTTGCAAATCATCTCTGTATAAACAGCCTTTATGTATTTTACTCAGCAATTATTTATTGAGTCCTGCTATGTGTCAGGCACTGGGGCTTAAAGAATAAAAATGAAGTATATAGAAATGGTTTTTCTAGAGATCATGCCTGAGTTGACCAAGAGTGAAGCTAGCCAGATTAAAAGGGGTAGAGGACAAAAAAGAGTGAGAGCATGCCAGGCAGCAGCAAGAGAGGGAGAAAAGCCTGAATGAGTATATGTATTTGCCTACAGTAGAGTAATGGACCAGCAGGGCATGACCCACAGTTCGGTAATGCCAGCGAAAGGGCATCCAGGGAAAAGGGCTGAAGTTGGAGAGTTGGGAAGAAGTCAGATTATAAAATCTTTATGTGGCATTTTAAGATGCTTGGACATTAATGTTCTTAAGAGTGGTCTCTGGTTCTATTTGAACTGGAGATAGATTACTCTAAATGCTAAAATTAATATTCCTAGTGAATACATTAACACAAGGTGATGGCTCATGTGGACACAGTGGAGGAGATACTATGTAGCAAATTCTCAATGATTCTCATTAATACTTAGAAAGCCAATTCTATAATATATAAAGTCATATGAATTATAAGAAATCACTAAATATTTGGTTTTGAAAGGTGCTTTTTAAAGTTACAGTACATATCATTATAACTATTACTTGTGAATTGATAGCTATAAAAGCAAAGCAAGATCTCAACCTAGTTTTCCATCCAGTCCCTAAATTCTAAATATATTCCTGGTACTCACTCTCAAGTTTATGTTAAATACTACCCTAAAACAAAATCACTCTTTCTCCCAATTCTCTTTGTTGTTTATTTCTTGCTTTGGCTAAAGAAAGAATACAAATGGTCTTCTAGAAGGTGTTCTGTTTGGTTCTAGGTTGCAGAATACAAATGGTCTTCTAGAAGGTGTTCTGTTTGGTTCTAGGTTGCAGAAGGGGAGTAAACACAAAGTACCCAAAATCATTTTTTTTTAACTTACAACTCAGGTATTATGAAGCCAAGCAGAGGTACTCTAGGATTGAATTCTCTGTGTTTATTACCTTCTTTGATCCCTTTGTCTTCTGATAACTTTGATTCACACAGGTTGTGGACAGTGTCACTCTCAAACATAACTACAACTCCAATATTCAACTTTTCTTCATCTATTAAGTTTGTCTGTCTCAGTTCTGTGGATGCCAACTTCTTTTCTGTCACTGACAGTGACTCAGATGGACATTTATCATCACCTTTCAAATGTTCAGATCTTTCACAAGTCTTCTTTTTGAGGTTCAAACTAGTAGAATGCCAGTCTGAAAAATATGAAGATAAAGTTTTCATTTATTAGGATGTAAATACCACAAGTTTGACTAACTTGTATATATTCCTTCTTCACAGAAGCAGTCTCATGTCTTCTTCTTTCTGAAAAACATACTATTCAGTCAGGGCTTATTATACTTTACACATCCTATGCTTACAAGTCATTTAGGTAAGTCTCAGTAGCTGTCATCTCTCACTTTTCTCTACATTTGTATTTTTACTATTACTTACCTTGATTCACTCAGCAATCTCCATTACATATTTTGCCTTCTGTGAGAACTTGGTTTACTAATACTTAAGATTCTTCATATCAGGTTTTAAAAATTCTTAATAATTAAGATTCTTTATATGAATTTTTATTAACAAATTTATATATAGCCATTTTAAATTTAAATATACGTGAGAGTATTGTGTTATATGTGTTCTAGAGATATGGGTTCTACAAAAACTTCTAATGAATACACTTAAAATAAGAAACTACTTTAATTACAATGTGATAGTCTTTCCGCCATGCACCTGTATCTTCAGAATTCACTTTTTAATAGGCCTGGGATAAATATCATAAATTTATATTAAAATGGTAGGCTTAAGGGACCTAATTCTTCCCATGTAAAAATAGGGTAAGTCTAGAACCACAGTAGATCCCAAGTGCACAGTGTTATCAGACAGAAAATGAATATATAACAAAAATATTTTCATATTTTCTCTACAAATAAAATTATCAAACTCTTTTTAAGACAAGGGAAATAACAAAAAACATAGAAGTGACAACTTAAAGGCCATTTCATCATCAAGAGCCATATGTATGGTTTAAAATCATGCTTCAAATTGTGATCTGAGAATCTCTGGAGTTCAAGATCCAGTCAGAAGATCCAAAAGGTCAAATAATACAAAATGTTATTCTCCATTATCATTCTCATTCTCTTAGAAATGTAAAGTGGAGTTTTTCAGAGATGTCATAAGACATAACCTCATAGTTCTAATGGTCAATGGCTTATAGTTCTGATGGCTATTAAAATGTATGACTATGCGTGCTTGTATTTTTAAATTTTTAGTTTTAATTTCTAAAATAGTAAGTATCAATAGATATAACAAACGTAAACAAAAGCTCTATGGAATTTGCAATCTTTTTTTTTCAGCATAAACAGGGTTTAATTAAATCAAATCCAGTCATATGGTGGATAACTTAAAATAAATTAAACCAGAGCTATTTATGTCAATACGGATTGACCTCAGAAATATAATACTGACCAAACAAAAGAAATTTGCAGAATGGCATGTCTAATATATAACCATTTATATCCAAGTTCAGGACATGAAACAAATTCTAAATATTATTTATGACTATACCCATATGTAGTAAAATGTTTTAACAGTAAATATAAATAATAAACACCTCATATAGCATGTTAGTTACATCTGTGAAATAATTTTTAATCGTATAAAAGGACCCAAAGGCCAACAAGTTTCAGAACTGGTGTGTTTAAAGACTGTCTACCAAATGGGCATTAAGAAATGATTAATTACTTTCTTCATTTTTAATAATCAAAGATAACACACACACACACAGTTTGCTAATTAGAACATCTGATTGGCTTAAGATCAGTGTAACCACACTGTGATCTAATAATTAAACTTAAAAGTGACATGTTAGCTTTTCTCTAGGTAAAACAGAATTCCAATAAGCACTTTAAACACAGAAAAAATCAGAGTCTCACAATTTCTCTCTGTGAATCTCTAATATAGAGATTCCAAACTGGGAACTTCAGGGTATCAAAACATGAAAGTTAAAATATCTGAGTTAAAGCTTACATTTTTAAAAAATCCTTTTATTTTGTTTATTATACTTTTAAGTTCTGCGGTACATGTGCAGAACATGCAGGTTTGTCACATAGGTATACCCGTGTCATGGTGGTTGGCTGCATCCATCACCCCGTCATTTACATTAGGTATTTCTCCTAAATTATATATGTGTATGGCTCACCAAATATACATGTATTCATCTATGTAGATAAAGCATACCTTGACATTGTCAAGTGCCTCCTTCATTTTTAATTCCTTCCAAGCACTGAAGAAGACAGGAAGAGTGAGAAATTTTTGCTCCACTTCTCTGACAAGTTTTGGTACTGGAAGTTCATTTTACATTCTGCCTATTTTTAAAATACCTCACTCTTCCTTTTCCTTTACAATGATTTTATTTTACCACTGTCTACTACATATGCTTGCTTGGTTTCCCTCATTTACTACCTGTACACACTGCTTTCCTTATTCCTCATTCCCACTTTGTTCTATTAGACTTTTATTCAAGACAAGGTCTTACTGTGGCTCAGGCTGGCATGCAGTGGCATGATCGCAGCTCACTGAAGCTGCCAGCTCCCAGACTCAGCCAATTCTCCCACCTTAGCCATCTGAATAGCTAAATACAGGTACACACAGAACTGTATCTGGCTAATTTTTATATTATTTGTTCATATGGGGTTTCACTATGTTGTCCACACTGGTCTGAAACTCCAGGACTCACGGATACTCCCAATTCAGTCACCAAAAGTGATAAGATTGAAAGTGTGAGCCACAATGCCAAGCCATCATTCCTTCTTTTACTCACTTGCTCTTCCTTCTTTCCTGGCGTTTCTCAGATTTCAGAATTTCTTCAATTGCAACCAATAATTCAGCCCCTTTATCGACATTCTCAATTTAATCTGTCCCTGACACATGATAAGACTTATTATCATTCCATGTCACTTTTTCTTTATTATGCAATTAATAAGAGATTTATTTGGTGATAAGAATAAATTACTACTTATGAGTTCCAAATAAACATTCTAACAAATGACATTTTTTATGAAATACAGTTTTTACCTGCCACTTGGTCATATAATAAATATTTTGACTCAGAATCTTCAGCCCCAGATAAATGAGCAAAAGACATCCGTGAAAGACACTTGGAGATCCTCTGTTAAAACAAATCATAGCAATGTATTTAAATTAAAAATGAAATGATAATGAGTTACACAAAAACGTCCCAATCACTTTCTGTTAAAAATCTGAATTTCTTCTTTCAAATGACTTAAAAATTAAAAAAATATGTACTGATGAGGAAAACATTTCTGTAGAGAACTTTACTTAGGCTCTCTAGATCAAGCTTATGTTTCATCTTCATATGGCTATGGCCTCTGTACACTGAGATTGGAAGGCCACAAAAATACATTCACAGACTATACGGTACCTTTATGTGCATATCACAGAAGGAAGCTAACTTAAAAATACCTAACTCAATTTTAAATTCCACATGGAAAATGAAAGGACATTTAAATAATTACATACTACACTTGCTATATTATTATCGCATTAAATATTTTAAAGATTTCTAGTTATATAATTTTTTAGTGTTGAAAAACTTAGCATAATAAACTGTGGAGTATGTCATGTTGAATATAAACAGGACATGGTAGAAGCTGCTTTATTTAGGTAAACAAGAGCTTCGAAAAATCTACATCATTTTTCAAAAATTCTTACCGATACAACGAATGGTTGAATAAAATAATAAAATCATTTAAAAACTTGTCTTTAGGTTATCTTTAAATAAAAGCAAGCAAATATTAGATATAGTAAGCAACTCTCTCCCTATTAAGAAATAACTTCAACAAAGCATAACAAGCCTTAACAAAAAAATGAGAACATTATATATGATGCATCTAAAATGTGCCAGGTACTTAATTTCACATTTTCTTTTCTACACATTATATCACTATAAAGCAACTGCTTCTAAGAGGCCAGGCACTTTCATCTGTTTCCATAGTTGCCCCCTTGGAATATGTCATCATTTGCCATAATGGTACTCAATGTGTTCAATTTTCAAACATGATTTCTATTTATTAAAGCACGACCATACCAAACCGTTCTTATATTCCCACATATCCCCTACTCCCCAGGACTGTCTTTCTCCTACAGTGCTCCTTGCAGATCTATACTGGACAATCCAAATGCAGTAGTACGTTCAAGTTCCAGGCATTATCTTTTCAAGTTTCAAGTTGTATATAACTACAGTCCAAACACTTTTTTTCTGAATCTTATTAGGACTTCTACACATCCAGATCAAATACAGAATCATACATTTTGCTATAAGTTGATGTGGAATAATCCTTTAGTTTGTAGATGAACTTGACTACAGAACCCAAACTGATGCCTTGTGACTTCTAAGCCTTATATTTTTTTGCTCTATACTACCACTGGCTTCTTACACAAATCCTACAAATTAGCAGATTAGCACTACGGAGGGGGAATAGCACATAATTACTGTACTTTATGGCATGAAAAAAAAAGTAATTCCTTATGAGCACACGCTGAAATGAGAAGGTAATATAAAGCATCCTGTTTGAGTATCACTCAATGCTTATATTCTAAAATCACAACCACAACAATGACAATAGACAATACCTCAGAATTCAGACATGATTCTGTACCTTCCTGTTCTCCAGTTCCTAATACAGATGTTCTACCTAAAAAATGATATTCACAGGCACATTCATGAAAACATTTATCACTGTGTATTTTTATTTTATTTTATTTTGAGAGGGAGTCTCACTCTTGTTGCCCAGGCTGGAGTGCAATGGCGTGATCTTGGCTCACTGCAACCTCTGCCTCCCAGGTTCAAGCAATTTTCCTGCCTCAGCCTCCCAAGTAGGTGGGATTACAGACATGCGCCACCATGCCTGGCTACTTTTGTATTTTTAGTAGAGATGAGATTTCTCCATGTTGATCGGGCTGGTCTTGAACTCCCGACCTCAGGTGATCCACCTGCCTCATGCACCCAAAGTGTTGGAATTATAGGCATAATCTGAGGCCTGACCTCACAAGTCATTTTAAAAGGCCGAACACAGTGGTTCACGCCTGTAATCCCAGCACTTTGGGAGACCAAGGCAGGTGGATCACATGAAGTCAGGAGTTCAGAATCAACCTGGCCAACATGGTGAAACCCGATGTATACTAAACATACAAAAAAATTAGCTGGGCATGGTGGTGCACCCCTGTAATCTCAGCAACTTGAGAGGCTGAGGAAGGAGGATAGCTTGAACCTGGGAGGCAGAGTTGGTTGCAGTGAGCTGAGATCACACCATTGTACTCCAACCTGGGCAATAAGAATGAAACTCCATCTCAAAGAAAAAGTCATTTTAAGAAGTTTTCTCTGGTTATTAGAATATACTAGTGCTCGTATTTTCAAAGAGACATTCTGTCAATTGACTTATTCTATGATAAACAGTTTTTACCTTTTTCTTGCCCATTTACTATATTATATTTTGTCTTACAGTCTGTAGCCTCAGAAACATGACTGCCACCATTAGCTGTGTGATTCTCTGAGATCTTCTGTAAAAATTAATAACAACAATGAGTTTCACAAAGATGAAAAGGAAGTAGTAGTTACAAAAGATTTCCCAAACACTTTCTTTTAGAGAAAGTGTTTATCATTAAGATAACTTCAAAATAAGAAAAGTGTGTGTTGGGAACCTAAATTATTTAAAAGATAAACTTACATAGGCTCTCTAAATCAAACTTATCTTTTATCTTCACACAGCTATTGCTTCTACACACCCAGACTAAAAGGATACAAGAAATATATTCACAGACTGAACAATAACTTATGTGCATATTGCAGCAAGAGACTAACTTCAAAATACCTGACTCTACCCTACATTCCCAACTAAAAGTAAGAGATCACTCAAAATACTACGTAACACACTTGCTATTACACTTAAAGCATTACATATTTAAAAGATTTCTGGTTATAGAATCTGTAAATGTTAAAATAGCACAATAAGAAACTGTGGAGTGTGGGATATTGCATTTAAACAGAACACGGTAGAAGCTGCTTCATTTAGGTATATAAGAGCTTGAAGAAATAAACACAGTTTTTGATACCATTTTTACTGATAGAAAAAATGGTTGAAAACAATTACAAAGCAATGAGAAAACTTTTAGTTTATGTCTGCATATAAGCAAGCAAATATTAGATACAGTAAGCAACTCTCTCCCAATAAAGAAATAACTTCAACAAAGTATACTGAGCCTCAGTATATAAAACAGACCAAGAACATTCATTTGTGAAGCATCTAAAATGTACCAGGCAACTTCATTTCACATTTTTTTTCTATATATTATACTAATAAAAATGATGATGATGATGATGATGATGATGATGATGATGATGGTCACCCCGCTTTCTTGTCATTCCAGGATGTTAACAAGAAAATGAACAGATGAGATCCATTGTTTCCTCTCTGTCCAGAATGTCCGCCTCCTAGACTTTCCCATGGCAGGCTCCTTTCATCCTTTAGTTGACAGTTTTAATGTCACATGCAGAAACATCTCTGACTACAGAACTCTACTGCCACTCCCATCCCCATGCTAACTACAAACCTCTTCAATAATCTCTAATCTACCTTCTCTGTTTTCCTAATAGGAAGGACATTCAACTTAGAAGACTAGGTTATTTACTTGTTTTCTTCTTCTTGCTGCTGTAACCTAAGCCTCCATCATCTAAATTCAGTCTCTAACTGCCTAGCAGGGTTAGTGTTCAACAGCAGAAATTCACTCAAAACACTTTAAGGTCAAAACACTTAAAATACCATGGGAATGTCTCAAGTGTCAAACAACTAGATTCCTAGAAGATTTCTCTAACAATAGTCTGCTGAAACTACATGTTCCCCAAACTAGAAATTCACATGTCCACTCTGACTTTCCCAATCTTTTCTTGATGCCACTGTCATTTTATTGTCCTCCAGGTTTACATGAAGCATCCTCAATACTTATTAAGCCACCGAATACCCCTGTGATCACTTTATCATGCATTAGTGTACCCACTTTCAAGTTTACAAAACGCTTTCCAAATTTTTAGAGCATTTGTTTATTACACATGCCTAAGAGGCACATACTAATACCCTTTTTATGAAGGGCATCACTTGACCTTCAAACAGGTTAAATAACTTTTACCAGAAATTCATAGCTAGTAAGTAAAAGCACCAGCATAACAACATGTCTTTTAACCAACTTGGTACTGGTATCATGATACAGCAACTGCTTCTAGGAAGCCAGGCCCTTTCATCTCTTTCTATTGTCACCTTAGAATAGTCTTCATTTATCATAAAGTTACTCAATGTTTTCTTTTTTTCAATATGATTTCTACTTAATAAAACACCACTAAACCAAACTATTGTGTTTATAGCTTCACTTATTTACAACTCCCCATGCTTTCGCTTCTTCTGAAATTTTTTGCAGATCTATACTAGACAATTCAAATATGGTAGTACTTTCAAGTCTGAGGCATTATTTTTTCAGGTTTCAAATTGTACAAAACTACAGTCCAAACTCTTTCTCTCTGAATCTCATTAGCACTTTTACACATCCAAGTAGACCATAGAATCATACATTTAGCCATATACTGACATGGAACAGTCACTTTAGTTTCTAGATAAGCTTAACTTTAGAGCCCAAACTGATTCCTTGTGACTTCTAAGCTTTATATTTTTTATACTGTATGATACCAGCTTTTTACACAAATTCTCCAAATTAACAGAATTGTACTATGCAGCAGTGATATACTTTGTACACAATTACTGTACTAATAATGGGCTGATTATGCATATGTAAGAAAATAGTTTTTTATTTGAGACAGAGTCTTGCTTTGTCACCCAGGCTGGAGTGCAGTGGTGCCATCTTGGCTCACTGAAACCTCCATCTCCTGGGTTCAAGTGATTCTCCTGCCTCAGCCTCCTGAGTAGCTGGGATTACAGGTGAACACCACCACATCCAACTAATTTTTGTATTTTTTTCAGTAGAGACTGGGTTTCACCATGTTGACCAGGCTGGTCTCGAACTCCTGATCTCAGGTGATCTGCCTGCCTTGGCCTCCCAAAATGCTGGGATTACAAGCATGAGCCACCACACCTGTTCAAAAAATAATTCTTTATGAGTATATTGCAGAGGTGCAAAAGTGAAGTGAGAGCATTCTCTTTTATGTTGTAACATCACTGAAAACTTACTTTCTAAAATAATAACTACAGCAATAACCATAGATAATACCTTGGTGTCCAAATGTGATTGTATCTCTTCCTTTTGTCCTGATTTTACTGTGGATGGCATATCTATAAAATGTTATACGCAGATACATACATGAGAAAATTTATCACTAAATTGTATATGAATTTTACATACATATACAAGTTTGTCTTCACCCATAAATATTTCAGTGAAACAAACGTAACAGCAAAACAAAAAGAAAAAAGAATTTCAGGGAATTGAAGATCCTTTGAAGTAGCTTTAGGAAAAAGTTGGTGGTATAAAGACAGAAAAAAAGATTGAAAATAAGTGAATATTATGTTTGGATTTACAGTTTGGTGGTTTTCTATTGAAAGTACTTAATATACACTCTTTTCAGAGATATTCACTAACTTACCACCTCTAATTTTTTTAACTGAAATTAAATTTTCATTATTTGTGTGCTTTTGTGGAGCACCATCAATAATACTCATACCATTTTGTCTTCTTCCATTTGCTGGCTCTGTTGCTTTCTCCTATGAAAAAGAAAAAAACAGCAACTTCAGAAAACATTGTATTTACTCACCCACTCTGTCAGTAAGACAACAAAAATTTACTGTGTCTATCAAATCATAAGCAATATTTGGGGATAAGCTAAAAATATAAATAAAAGTCAGATCCTACCTTACATTTCAGTGAGGTAGAGATATATGAAAGGTAATAAAAACAGAAAAGTATAATCCACGAGTTCTACAACTAAAGGAATAAAGTACAGTACAGGCACAAAGAAGAGAACAGTCAGTTCTACTTGGGAAGCTCAGGAAATACTGAAAAGATAGACCCATATTTTGAAACATAGACCAAGTACACAGTGAGAGTAGGAAAGGTTTCTAGACCGAGAAGCATGCGCAAAAACATGATGCATGAAATGACAGAGTAATGAGGGATACCAAAATAATGTGGTAAAAGTGGAACACGGAGGGAATGGAATGGAGAGATAAAATAGGAGAATCAGGCCAAACCACAAAAAGATACGGCCCACACTGGAGTGTGAACTTTTCCCATCGTAATGGGGGAACTATTCAAAAGCAGATGAGTTATATATCATTATAAATATATTTTATAAAAGTCACCTTGGCAGCAACAAAAAGATAAAGATGAACATGGCATGGGGGAAAATTAGACAAGAGCATTTCAAAATTATGAGTCAGAGAGTGAATTACGGTAATGAGATATAAAAAATGCTATGCAGGCCGGGCGCGGTGGCTCAGGCCTATACTCCCAGCAGTTTGGGAGGCCGAGGCAGGTGGATCACGAGGTCAAGAGACAGAGACCATCCTGGTCAACATGGTGAAACCCCGTCTCTACTAAAAATACAAAAATTAGCTGGGCGTGGTGGCGCACGCCTGTAGTCCCAGCTACT
>CAUYLG010031413.1:0-43970 GCA_963573385.1 Cacajao melanocephalus | reverse complement strand
GGCTGAGGGGCTGAGGGGGCTGAGGGGGCTGAGGGGCTGAGGGGGCTGAGGGGCTGAGGGATGAGGGCTGAGGGGGGGAGGGATGAGGGCTGAGGGGCTGAGGGGGCTGAGGGGGCTGAGGGGCTGAGGGGCTGAGGGGGCTGAGCATTGAGGGGGCTGAGGGGCTGAGGGCTGAGGGCTGAGGGGGCTGAGGGGCTGAGGGTTGATGGGGCTGAGGGCTGAGGGGCTGAGGGGGCTGAGAGGCTGAGGGCCTGGTGCCTGAGGGTCGCTGAGGGGCTGGCGGAGCTGCTGGAGGTTGAGGCCGGGGTAGGCCTGGGGAAGGTGTGGTCAGCCCGGGGTCGGCAGGTGTCTCTCAAGGCCTCCCTGTGGGTCTTTCCCCGAGGCTGGGCGTTTGGCTGCAGGGCCTGTTTCTCAGTTACTAGGCTCCAGAGGTCGGTCCCAGGGCCTCAGACACCCACATCCAGCCGGGACAGCTCGCGGCTGGAACAGTGTCAGCCCTGGGCCTCGATGGCTTGGCAGCACATTCCGTGACAGCTCTCAGGGCTGTTCTGTCCTCAGGCGTGCTCCCCAGCCCTGCCTGAAGATGAACCCCAAGCCTTCTCCAGTGGTGCTGTAGGAACAAGGCCAGGAGCCCTGCGGAGAGGGTCAAGGGACGACAACGTGGACCCGGAAGGCTGGGGCACAAAGGGCACTGCTTCCTCTGGAGAGCGGCTCCTGTCCCCAGCCGGGTCGCCGGGCCTCCTGCAGTCGGGGCCCCAGCGGGTGAGCTGGGCGCTGGCTGACCCGGCCGAGGCGGCAGCCGGAGCCCCTGCGGGTGGGGCGGGAGCGGCGAGCAGGCGGGCGGGCAGACTCAGAGGGTTTATTTGCAGCGCGCGGGGGGCAGGGGGCGTACAGTCGGTGGCCTCGGAGTGCGGAGGGTGCGGCCGCTCAGCGGCTGGGCCACAGCAGGGTGAAGGTGCCGCGGGCGCAGCGGAAATCGGGCTCTGGCTGCTCCGGCCTGGGCTCCACGGACACGAGGCGCCGTGCCCCGCGCTGGCTCAGCGGGATGCAGTCAGAGACGCGGACCTCCAAGGCGCGGCCCTCCCTGCGGCAGGAGGAGGGGTCAGGGCCGCCCCGCGGCCGGGGCTCCGCGCCCGCCACCACCCGGCCCGCACTCACCCCTGGCAGTGCGCGGCCAGCACGCCCACCAGCTCCCCGACGCGGTTGTCCAGCGGCGGCCGGGAGCGGTGCAGACACACCACGAGGTCGTCCTGGCCGCGGGCGTGCAGCACCACCAGCTGGTCCCCTCCGCTGGTCACGCTCAGCCCTGTCACCTGAGCGGAGCGCGGAGTCAGGGTGCAGCCGCCCCTACCCGCACCCCAGCCTGGCCGGACTCACCCCCTCCCAGGAAGCCTCTCCCGAACCCGCACTGGCACCTAGGAGCGCAGTCCTCGCCGGGGCCACCAGCCCCCCACCGCCCCGTCCTCCCTCTCCCGGCCCTGCGGAAGAGGGGGAGAGTTGGGCGGGGAGGCTGCACAATAGGATTTTCTCCAGGACGAAGGGTTCTAGATCCTTGCTGTCCAATAGGGCCGCCACTGCTCGCCTGTGGCCGCTGAGCTCTTGCATGTGCTACTACCGCCTGGAGGAGCCGTTTTTAGTTCTAGGTCACTTTCACTATATTCAAACCTCGCCAGCTGAGGCATCGGACAGCGAGGCACTCCCCACCCCTTCTATTGGGACAGTCATGGGACCCCTGAAACTCTGGGAGACCCAGAGGTAGTCTGGCCTTGATCTCTGCCCCATCCTGTGTGCAAGACAATTTATGGGTACTGCAGCTGCTAATGAAGGGAGCAAGTAGGCCACAGAGCCCGGCAGAAGGTTCCAGAGTGGGGGGACAATATCCCAAAGGAGGCCCTGAACACTGTGGCAGGGACTCAGGTCCCAGCATGCCCAGGTGGGAGAACCCCTAGTCGGGCACAAGTCGGGAGAGGAGACCATTTGGCTTAGCTAGAGTGTGAGAGTGTCAGGGGAGGTGGCTGGGCTGGTGGGGATCACAGGACCAGACTCTTCACCCTGTGGGCGTGGGAAGCCACTGCAGGGTTTTCAACTTGGGTGCCACCAACGGCTGGGTTTTAGGATGGTCTGGGCCGTCACAGCTGGACAGTGGGGGAGAAGACTGAGACAGGGCTCTGGGCAGCCCAGCAGTGCCCCTTGCAGATGCTGCGCACTGCCCACAACCCATGTTGCTCACCGCCTCTAGGGGCACAGCCCGCATCACCCGGTACTGCCGGTCGGGGTCCAGCTTATAGAGGTGCCGGTCCGTGAGCAGGAGGGCCCGGTTCCGGATCTTGTGGAAGCGGTTCACCTGTGGGAGACTTGGCTGGGCCCAGGCTGGTGCTGCCCTGTCACTCACCAGGGCCCCAGGCCCCAGCAGGCCCTACTGGCTCCCCTCCCCACTGATGACAGTTTTGGGGAGTGTCAGGAGCAGCTGGGCCTGTGCTGGGGTTGCCTCCAGTCTCTCCCAAGTGCCCCCCCCAAAACTCTGCACCAGCTTCTAACCTTGCGGACGTGGCTAGAAAAGAGCACAGCCCCGAAGCCATCTTTGTCCCGAAGTGTCTTTAGTCGCTGAGCAAACAGGCCTGATGCTGTGGGATTGTCAGTAGCCTGAGGACAGATGGAGGGGAGGGGGTTGCTTGGGATTGAGTCATAGGACCAGACTCAGTTGATGGCAGCGCTGTGTGAATCAGCACAACTATCCTTCATCTTGGGAAACTGAGTCACAGACATGTGCGTGAGCTGAGCAGCCTTGGATTTCCCGAGGGCACAGAGCCCTCTTGTGTTGATTTGTAGGCTGTGTCTGAGTCTGGCCTTCCTGTCGTCCACACCCAACCCCGAAGCCCACTGTTCCTGAAGCCCAGGTTGAGACCTTGCAGAGCTCTGGTGGGGGCTGGGGTGCAGGGCCACCAGGACAGACAACCCCAGGCCTGGTAGAGGACATCTGGGGGGACCTGTACACAGCGTTAGCCAAGAGCCCTCTTTGGCAGCCCACTTACCCCTGGCAGCCCTGGACTCGCCTAGCACTTACGGAGGACAGGTAGTCTCGGGCCCAGGCCCGCCGGCAGCCCCAGTCCTGACGAAGCCCTTGCAGGGCTGCCATGGCGGCCACCTTGGCCTTGATCTGAGCCATGTCTGAAGGGGGGATGTTCTTCACCAGCTGCCGGGCCCGCCACCTGGGAGAGGGCATGCAGTCAGACCAATGCTGGCCATGTGTTAATGTGCTCCCTGAGCCCCCTCCCCACGGAGGAAGCTGAGCCCTCAGCCTGGCACTGGCTGCGTTTCATGTCCCCTCTGCTGGCCTCTCTGGTCTCGTCCCCTTGTGCCTAACACTTGTTCCTGGAATGTGGCCCAAAGAATAGCAGCTGCCCAGAACCCTCCCATGTGAGCATGCTCTGTGCCCCTTCTTCTGGAGAACTCCTACTCAGCCCTCAAGACCCTGCTCAGATGCAGAATCCCCCAACTTCCTAGCTCTGACGGGCCTCCCCCTGCAGGCTGCAGCCCTAGACCTTGAATGCCCACCATAGTACCCAAGATGGTCAGGGGTCTGCACCATCTGTGGGATGTGGACAGTCAGCTAATGTGGAGAGCACCCACCTTCCCACCTACCAAGGGGGCTGGTGTGTACTCCCATCCAGGCACTGCAGGCCCGGGATGATGGGTTCAGGTGTTCAGTGGATGCTGGCTGAATGGAAAGTGTGGTGGGCTGAGGGCAATACCTGCAGAAGAGTGCGTGGCAGGTGTCCTGGAATGGCTGCAGCACAGCGGGAGGCAGTGGCCACACCAGGTCACGTCCATAGAGCGGCGGCTGCCTTGCAGCCTGGAATCGCCGCTGCAGCTCAGCCAGGTGAGCCTGCACCTTGTGTCTCCGGAACCAGCGCATGATGGTGTAGACGGCCCTCAGCCTCCGGCAGCGCCACCTCGCCAAGGTGCCCCGCCATGCCTGGGTGGGCCAGGCGGGATGGGATGCACAGTCAAATTCAGCCAGGCCCTGACCCTTAGCCCCAACCCTGGCCCTAAGCATTTATTGAGCACTCCATGGCCTGTCTCCATCAAGCAGAGATGCCTGTGAAACTTACAAGAGTGTTTGTGGCCCCTGGGCCACATGCTTTCCCCATCCCCATAGCGGATGCCTGCCTGCCCCGCCCACCTCACCTTCTGCAACAGCAGCACAATGATGGGGATGAGGCGGGCTCGGCTCTGCTCCAGTGTGACCAGTGTCCGGGGCGAGCGGATGAATAGCTTGCTGTGGCCAAAAGCCACATCCCCCTGAAGCCCGTGCTGCTCCAGAAGAGCGCTCACAGCTGCCTTGTCAGAGCCCAGCAGGTGGTTGGGCCATGTGTACTCACAGGTCATCTTGTACCTGTCACCACAGGATAGGGCAATGTGGCCCAGGCTTCAAGGAGAGATCGTGGAGCCCATCCTGCCCACCCCACACCTGGGGGGACGGCGGTGGTACAGAGTGTCCCTGGGGCAGAAATCCTCTCAGTGAGTTCCTGGAGCACCTTTGACACCTGTGCACGCTTGTCTTCCTATACACATGTCCTCACATACATGTCCTCACATAGTCCTCACACCAGTGTTCCCACCTGTGTGTCCCCACATGCATGTGCTCACACACATGTCCTCCCAGACATTTGGTGTCTTAAGGCCAGCAGCATGCTGGTTCTTCCTTGCATTGATGTTTGCGATGTGCTGTTTGGGGACCCTCTGCTCCTACCCCTTGGACTTCACACAGGGACTACGGCCCACAGAGTGATGGGTGTCAGGTGCCAGTACCTGAGCAGGAATCGAGAGTAGGGCTGGCGAGAAGCAAAGCCCGCCCTGCGGACCCTCACATTCTCCAACAACCCCAGGTATGCGACCTGGTGGCGACAGTGGTTCTCGTCCAGCTTCCCAGCCACCTTGTCCTCATTTGGCTTGATACAGCGGACGTAGAAGGGCTCCTGCAGGGACAGAGGGGACTTGGAAAGGGTCTGCCCCAGCAGCACTGTGCACCCTGCCCCACACCAGGGGCTTCCCAACCCCTCAAGGTCTCAGGCCAGGAGGAGAGTCGGGAACAAGGGAACTCAGTGGAACAAGGGCCCTGGAAGCCCTAAGTGTTCGGCAGAGGCCAGCAAGGCCAGGTTCAGAGCCAGGTTCCAGCCCGGGAGTAAGGGGGACAGGAGCAGGCCTCGCCCCATCTGCCTTCCTTCTCTCCTTCCAAGAAGGGCTGACATCTCTTGTTGTTCTGTTGTTAAGTTCACCCTAATATGTCCTCTCCCCTACCCTTCACCTGTTACCCCTCTGACTTTGGATCCAAAGCTCCCCAAGAATGCTCGTGCCAGTTTCCTGTCCCTCTGGCCCCACCTGCCAGAAGAGTCCTGGGTTTTTGCCAAGAGCTGGGCTGGGCCAAGCCAGCCTCCCAGCAGGGTCTCCCCAAGCCCCTCCCTGTTCAAGAGACAATGGGGCAAGGAGAAGGCTGGGTTCCCCATAATTGATCAAGCCTCAGCCCAGCTCCTGAGGCTGCAAGTCTCACCTGTGCAGTGGGTGAGGTCCCCTGCTAGAGCAGAGGTGGCTCATATAGACAGGACAAGAACCCTCCCCCCATCACTATGGTGTATAGAGGTGGTTGGAACCCTATTTGGCACCTAGGGGACAGAGAGAAGGATCCAGAAGAGCCAGGGTGGAGGAGGTTTGGGACATACCTTGGAGGCCAAGTTCTCCACCAGGGCCACCATAGAGTTCTTGAAGAGTGTGCCGGCCGTCAGGGGGCGCTTGGTCACCTCTGTGATGTCCTGCTGCCCATCCGGCCACATGGCCCGCAGAGTGAGGTCCGTGCTGCAGACACAGGCCGCATTCCCACCCACCCTCAGGGACAGCAGCCCCGCCCACCCCCGTGCTGCCGATAGTCAATGCCTGACCCCCACCCCACTCATCAGGTGGGGGTGGGGGTCAGACCCCAGAGTCTTTGGGACACCAGGGCCCTGGCCCTCCCTTTGGTGCCCAGCAAGCCATGCTTACCTGTTGTACAGCAGCCGCTTAAAGTCCTGGAAGAGGAAATCTCTGTTTTTGTCGATGAAGCCCTCCACGGAGTACCTGCCAGAAGCCAGGGCCGGTGAGGGAGCAGGGGTGGGGGCTGCCAGACCAGAGTGCTGATGACCCCAGCAGCCCCACTGTCTTCCCATCAGTCTTTCTTCCTCCCTCTGCCTTGGCTCCTCTCTTCCTTCCCTCTCACACCTGCTTTCTCTTTCATCACCTAAGACTCCCTCCCTCAGGAGACATTTGTCTCCTGGAAGATGAATCGAGTGGTTAAGCCCCCGGCTCTGAAGCCAAATGTCCTAGCACTGAGTCCTGCATCTACCACATGCATGCTGTGTGACCTTGCCTAAGCCATTCAACCTCTCTGTGCCTCAGTGTACATCAATTGCCCAGAACAGTGCCTACTGAGTTTTGATAAACATCAGCGGCTACTGTCCACAACTATGACTAGGAACTCCTCAGTCCTGGGTCTATTTTGATCTGTGGTCACTGAGAGCCTCAAAATCACTGTCTAGTTCTTGGACTGCTAGAACGGTCAGTGCCAGAACTGGCGCAGTGGCTCATGCCTGTAATCCCAGCACTTTGGGAAGCCAAGGCAGGCAGATCACGAGGTCAGGCGATCAAGACCATCCTGGTGAACATCCTGGCCAACCCCGTCTCTACTAAAATACAAAAAAAAAAGCTGGGCGTGGTGGCACGCGCCTGTAATCCCAGCTATTCAAAAGGCTGAGGCAGGAGAACTGCTTAAACACGGGAGCGGAGATTGCAGTGGGCCAAGGCAGATGTTTCAGAAGCCCTTCAGTCTGGGAGGGAGATTTCATCTCAAAAAAAAAAAAAAAAAGAAAAGAAAGAAAGATTAGTGCCAAATCTTGGCTCCACCTGTAGCACCTGTGAAGGCTTAAGGAATGGATTTTTTTTTTTTTTTTTTTTTTGAGAAATAGTCTCACTCTGTTGCCCAGGCTGGAGTGCAGTGGTGTGATCTCAGCTCACCACAACCACCACCTCCTGGGTTCAAGCAATTCTTGTGCCTCAGCCTCCCGAGTAACTGAGATTACAGGCACATGCCACCATGCCCAGATAATTTTTGTATTTTTAGTATAGATGAGATTTTGCCATGTTGGCCAGGCTGGTCTTGAACTCCTGGCCTCAGGTGATCCACCCACCTCAGCCTCCCAAAGTACTGGGGTTACAGGCGTAAACCACCTCATGCAGACAGAGTGTAGATTTTGTGAACAGATGCATATAGATGACATTGGGCTTCTTTGTTGTCATTGTCTACTCTATTTCCTCTCCTTGAGAAGTTCTCATGAAATACTTGTACCTCTCTCTGAGTGACCTTAATCATTTTGGGATGTGGCAAGCAACACACAAATTAATAGTCATCATGACAACCTCTGAAGGACACCCGGGCTTTGGTACTGGGAGTGTGGTCCAAGTACGGTAGTGAGACCTCACCTGGGGGCTTGTTAGAAATGCAGACTCTTGGCCCCCTCTGCACCCTCCACTCCCTCCCCACCCCCATGTCACCAGCCTGCAGCCCCCCACCCCACAGATGCTGGTATAGGGTTGGGCCCAGACATGAGACATGGGTATATTTTTAAAGGCTCCCAGAAGAATGCAGCCATGATTAACCACTATCCTCAAACCCTGTTTCCTGCTCTTCACTTGTGAATTTGCTGTCGGGCATGTTTTCAGTGTCTTAAAGGGGTGAGGTGGCAGAAGGGGCCATAACACCTGTCTCCCAGCCACTCCCTGAAGCACTCCTGCCCCATGACACATGCCACGGTGCCTGTGGGAAGGCCAGGGATGTGGTGGGAGGGGGCCCTTACGTGACGTCCCCTGCATAATGCTTGATCCGGAAGTCTCGGCCAAATTCCATGGTCTTGTCTGTGGGGCAGAGCTATGGGGACAGACTGAGGTGAAGGCACAAAAGGTGTATGTGGGTGGATAGCCCTGCCTCCCCACCGCCGGGGCAAAGAAGGTCGCGACAGTGATGACAATGGCACCAAGGTTGGGTCCCCGCCCAGGCCCCACAAGGCATGGGCAGTGTGGTGCCTGTGGGGCAGGTCCCACCAGCCCACTGTGGCAGCGCTGGGACAGCTGGGGGCACCTGGCGGCTGGTGTAGTGCAGGTGATGGCGGTGGTGCGTGTCCAGGGTCTGCAGGAAGATTCGGTCAGTGATGTTGCCAGCAGAGCTGCAGGCCTCGTCTAGCACGGCCAGGATGCCACGGTGAGGCCGCTCCACCAGGTCCACGATGATGGCGTTGTTGAAATACTCAACCTGGGATGGATGCAGCCAGCAGAGAGGCTCCTGAGACCCTTCAGGCCACCTCCCCTCCTCCGCCGTACACTCAGCCACCTGCCAGGCCAGCCTGGGCCCCTCCGTATGGGCTGAGGCGCCTCCACACCCCACCACCTGCCCGCCCTCCAGGCCACGGTGCTCACGCTCTGCCAGGTGATGCCCTCGCGCTCGTACTCCTCCTGCTCCTGCTTCAGGATCAGCCGGATGAATAGCTGCTGCAGCTTCTCGTTGCAGTAGTTGATGCAGAACTGCTCGAAGCTGGGGGTGGGGTGGGCTCTTCAGAGGGGAGGTTGCTGCTTGTGGAGTGCATGGTAATGGCTGGCAACTCCCCTGAACATCTCTGCTAATGTTCATGGGGGGTTCTGGGGCCAGCACCCCATGTGGCTTCCCAGCTCTGGACTCCTCCTTTACCCCACCCACACCTCCTGCATGTGCATTCTGGAGTGGACTTGGGAGTCACAACCAGGAATTACTCATCCCTTGTAATTCTGCCTTCCATCAGGGCACCAATGCCCAGGGGGTGCAGCTGAGGCAGACTTGGGAGCCATGAGCCTTGGGCCCAGCGACCAGCTGGGAGAAACCCAGACATTCTTGCTGCCCAGCCCCAGCCGAGCTTTCCAGGACTAAGTGGGCAAAGCTGCTGGGGGTCAGAGGTGGAGACGTGGTTGGCCGGCCACCCACCTATTGACAGGAAACACCTCGAAGCCATAGATATCCAACACGCCAATGACTGTGTCCTTGCCATCACGCCGAGGGTCCCGGCCCCGGGGTTCCATGACACTGTTGATCCTGTTCACCACCCACTCAAACAGCCGCTGGTACACTGCCTGGGGGATAGGAACACCCTGCTTCCTGCTGCCTCTGGACTGGCCTCCCCCATGAAGGCCTCCTGGACTTCCCTCCCTGTGCCTGCCCCTAAAGTACCTTGGCACAGGCATCCCGGGCGTAGCTGGCCTCAGCCGCGGTGTGGCCCTTCTCTATGAGTTCCCTGCCTCCCGAGGCAACTGTGCGAGCCAGCAGGGAGCGGAGCACCAGGTCCCGGGGTGTGGCCGTCAGCTCAGCCACGTGGTCCACCAGTGCCTCCTCGGCCACTGCCAGGCCCTCCTTCTGTGGCCCATCCTCCTCTGTCTCTACAAACTCAATGTTTCCCTGGTGATGGGAAAACCATCAACAGTCCAGGTTCCATGTCCCAAAGGAGCCGGGACAACTTTGGACAGGAAGGAGGAAGGAAGGAGAGCAGGGGACATGGATGCAGTGGAGTCCAGCTCCTTCTCAGACCAGCGTGGTCAGCTGGTCACCATGGGCACAGACACAGCCAGAGGTTGGGGGAAGGGGCACACCAGAGTCTTTGCCAAGGCCTTGAATCCAAATGATATGTGAATGACCCCATTGCATCCTCCCAGCAGCCAGAGGAGCCCTGCAGTACTTACTCCTTATGCCACTCAGAGAGAACTGAGGCTAAGAGGCACTGAGGAACGCACCCAAAGCCACACATGACTACACTAAGAGGCAGTCTGCATGATGCTCAGCTTTTACTGTGCCCGGCTGCCCTGGCCCTAAGAATGGGTTGTGTACCACATACCAACTAAGCTCATCACTCAAGCAGCTCAATTTCTTCAGGAGAGACAGTCCAGCCACATTGCTGCGGAATCTCCAGCCAGTCTCCTCCTCCTCCCTGGGTGCCTCCTGGAAACCCCTGTGGGGAGGTAGCTGGGAAACCCCTGTGGGGAGGTAGCCCTCCCAGGCCTCTGAGCCAGACTCACCAGGTGCAGTATGGCAGCCAGGATGCGATACACAGACTCCACCTCTTCAGGACTGAAGCCAATGACCCTCATGGCCTCAATCACTGCCTGGTGGCTCCGCTCATCACTGTCCAAGGCCTACGGGAGAAGGGATCCATCACTCCAAAGCCACAATGAGCCCAGGACACCTGTCCCCCTTGAACCTTGATTCCTCCATCCCAGGCACCTGCTCACCCCGCCCCCTGTCCCCTCCCTGAACCCTGATTCCTCCAGCCTCAGCACCTGCTCACCCCCACACTCTGTCCCCTCCGTCAGCCATTTTCCCTCCATCCCGAGCACCCTCCCCACTCACCCAAGCAGTTCACATTACCCTGGCCTGTGCTAAGTGCTGCCCATTCTCTGCCACCACACTCAGGCCCTGACACTGAGCCCAATTTGAGCCCTTGGTGCCCCTCACACTCACGCTGTGCACAGTCATGTTGAGTCCTGCTCCCTGGCGTGTGAAATTATATACAGCAGGATTTCTCTCCAAGTGCAGTTCATGCAGCTGCTTGTCCTCACTGCCTCTCAGCAGCTAGAGGACACAGACACCCTTTAGACAAATAAGCTCCCAGGATGTCCCCCCATACACACACAGAGGCAGGAGAACAAACAGACTTGTGCTTCCATCCAGCATTGAACCAACAAACACAGGGGTAGGTCAGACAGTGTGAACATTTTCTGTGTGCCAGTGGGCTCCCTATTCAGCTGTTCAGTGGGTGACGGAGCCCCACTTCTGTGGGAGATATGACTCTGCCGTGAAGACACTGTCTTTGTGCCAGATCTCATCTTGGTGGGGAGCTCAGACCTTGTGGTGACATTGCCCTAGACCCAAGGGGATCCCACCTGAGTAGGGAGCTCAGATTATGTGGAGACACTACCAGGGTCCCACAACTTCCCACTTCAGTGAAGTGGTAAGAGTCTGTGGAGAAACTGCAGAATCCTGAAGACCTCCACTTCAGTGGGAGCTCAGAGTTACTGGAGACCCTGCCCCTGTCCCAGGAAGCTCCCACTTCAGTAGGGAGCAAGGTTCTGTGGAGACATGGCTCTCTTCCCAGGGAGAGCCTACATCCTAGGGAGCTCAGCATCTGTGGAGACATGGCTGGTGCCGCATGAACTCCCACCTCCGCAGGGAGCTCAGAGTCCACGGAGACACTGCCTATGTCCCAAAAGTTCCCACTTCACTGGAGGTGGTAAGAGTCCTTGGAGAGCTTGCTATTATTCCAGAGGGCTCCACTTCCGTGGGAGCTCAGAGTCTGTGGAGACGCTGCCCTGTGTCCCAAGGGGCTCCCTGCAGTGGGAAGCTCAGATTCCGCAGAGACAATGGCCATGTCGCAGAGATCTTCCACCTCAGAGGGGAGTGGAGAGAGTCTGTGGAGACACTGCCCATGTCCCAGGGAGCTCTCAGCTCTGTGAGGAGCTCAAAGATCATACAGACACTGCCAGTGGCCCAGACAGCCCCACTTCATGGAAGCTCAGAGTCTGCATGGACACTCTTTGTGTTCCAGGGGGTTGAGGGAAGCTCAGAGTTCTTGCACAGTGCCTGAGTCCCAGGGAGCTCCACTTCCGTGGGAGCTCAGAACCTGTGGACACACTGCCACTGTGGGTAACCCCCCTTCTGAGCACCGAGGAAGGAGAGCTAAGCAGATCCCAGGCACAATTAGTGCCTGAAGAATATCTTAGTTTATAGTGTTATTACTCAGTTATTTCCTTTATATAATCCTTTATATATAATCATGCATTAGTTTATAGTCAGAATAATTAGTGCCCGCAGAATATCTTACTACTCAGTTATTTCCATATATATAAATATAATTATATCTTAGTTCATAGTCGGAGGAGTGCCTAGAGCAGACTCAATACAGAGCATGAATTAAGGGATAAACAGCTATATATAGACAAGCATGTCTTGCTTATAGTCGGAGGAATGTCTAGAGCAGACACGGTGCAGAGCATGATTTAAGGGAAGAACAAGGCCGGGCGTGGTGGCTCACGCCTGTAATCCAAGCACTTTGGAGGCCAAGGTGGGCGCATCACCTGAGGTCGGGAGTTCAAAACCAGCCTGACCAACATGGTGAAACCCCCTCTTTAAAATAAATAAATAAAGAAATGAAAAAGGAAGAACAGTTATACCAGGACAAGAATCTTTGGCCCAGCCAGCAGCATTCAGTATTGTAAAGTTACCCTGCTGTATGGCAGGCTTGGAGCAAGAGCCTCTCCTCCTGAAAAAGGAGTTGTAGTACCTTGCGTCCAGTTCTTGTGGAAGGCTGCCCTCAGATCGGCAATCCCGCGAGCCTCTGAGGGCTTAAAACTCCTCCAGTATAATCGCGCTTGGTGACTGTATAACTTGTCAGCTGTCTAGCTACTGTGCTGATTTGGATCATCCTCCTATAGAAATCACTGAAGCTGCCAGCAGGTGGCTGTAGACCTTGTCAGCTCTGTTGTGCTCAAAGCATCCTCCTATAGAATTCCTTAGAAGTAGCCTGCCCCTAGATACAGATATTGCACACTGCACCCTCTTCACTGCGCACGACCCACCTCCTTGCCTCGGTGACCTAATGAGGGTGGACCCCTTGCTTATTGCTCACGTGATTGTCTTGACCCTCTCACTGTCCTTAAGATGATCTCACTCACTACCTTCCCCCCGTCTTGTACCCAATAAATACAGATGCTTCTGGGCGTTTGTGGCCTCGCCTGTCTCTGTTTGTAAGTGACGTGGCCCCCCGAGCCCAGCTGTCTTTTCCAGTTCGTCTGTGTCCTGTCTGTTTACTTTTCGGATCCAGCACCTCAGCACAGCGAGAGGGGACACCCCATGACCCTGCAGGGCTGTGGCCGTACATGCCACTGTCCCAGTGAGCTCCACTTTGGTGGGAGTTCAAAGGCCAAGGAGGTATTTCCCTGTCCCAGGGGGCTCTTACCTCAGAGCAGAGCCCAGAGTTGGCAGAGACACTCCCTGTGTCCAAGACCAGGCCCACCTGAGTGGGCAGCCCAGAGTCTGTGGAGACACTGCTTCACGTGTCCCACTGAGCTCCCACCTGGGTTGGTAGCTCAGAGTCCTTAAAGACACTGTCCATACTCCAGAGAGCTCCATTTCATAGGAGTTCAGTCTGTGAAAAAAAACTCCCTGTGTCCCAGGGAGCTCCTGCCTCAGTGGAGAGTTCATAGTTCACGGAGATCCTACCCAAATCCCATGGAGCTCCCATCCCATGGGGAGCTCAGAGTCTGCGGAGACCCTGGCAACATCCCAGGGGGCAATCCCCTCAGCAGGGAGCTCAGAGTCATTAGAGACACTGCCATGTGCCACCGAACTCCCTCTTCAATCGTGAACTGTGAGTCCAGGGAGACTGCCCACGTCCCAAAATCTCCCACTTCAGTGGGGAGGTAAGAGTCTGTAGAGACCCTGCCAGAGGCCCGTGTGAGCCCTGCCTGCAGCAGCTCCAAGTCACGCCAATGGCCCAGTAAGAGGAGGTGAGCGTGTCCGGCTTCAAATTCCACCAGGCCATGGAGCAGCAAAATGGCAAGACCATTTTCGCCTACTTTACGGGTTCTAAGGACACCGGAGAGAAAAGCCGGTGCCCCGACTGCGTGCAGGCTGAACCGGTCGTACGAGAGGGGCGGAAGCATGTTCGTGAAGGATGTGTGTTCATCTACTGCCAAATAGGAGACAAGCCTTATTGGAAAGATCCAAATAATGGCTTCAGAAAAAACTTGACGGTAGCAGCAGTGCCTACACTACTTAAGTATGGAACACATCAAAAACTGGTAGACTCCGAGTGTCTTCAGGCCAACCTTGTGGAAACGTTGTTCTCTGAAGATTAAGATTTTATGATGGCAATCATTTGATTTCCTGATCTGTTCTACTATCAAAAAACTGTATACTTGCTTTGAATTCATGTTAGCAATAAATGATGTTTTAAAAAAAAAAAAGAGGAGAGAAAGAGACCCTGCTGGAGTCCTAGGGACTTCATTTCTGTGAGCGCTCAGAGATCGTGGAAACGCCCTCTGTGTTCCCAGGGCCTCCCGCCAGGGTGATGCTCAGTCTGTGGAGACACTGCCAGGGTCTCAGGTTGCTTTTACCTCAAGGAAAGCTCAGAGTCCACAAAGACGCTGCTGGTTTCCTAGTGAGCTCCCACCTCAGCGCAGACTCACTGGAGAGTTCCCAGGGGGCTCCCACCTCAGTGGAGCTCAGAGGCCTGACAGACACTGCCTGTGTCCCAGACAGTGTGATTTCGGCGGGAAGGCAGTCATCTGATTTCCAGGTGTCCCAGGGAGCACCACACCATGGAAGCTCAGAGTCCTTCAAGACACTCCTTGCATCCCAGGAAGCTCCCACCTCAGTGGGCGGTTCCTAGTCCCTGGAGACCCTGCCCACCACCCAAGGAGCTCCAGTCTCACGGGGAGCACAGAGTCTGTGAGACACTGTACTTGTCTCAGGAAGCTCCCACCTCAGTAAGGAGCTCAGAGTCCTTGGAAAGACCGCCGGTGTACCAGGGAGCTCGGGCCTCACAAGCTAGCCCAGAGTCTGTGGAGACACTGCTGCATCCCAGGCAGCTCCGGCTGCACTGGGAGCTGAGAGTTGCTGGGACCGTGTCTGTACTGCAGGGAACTCCTAAGTCAGTGGGGAGCTCCAGGTCCCTAGAGACACTGCCCAAGTCCCAGGGTGCTCCCGGTTCAGTGGGGCAGTTCGGAGTCTGTGGAAACACTGCCTGTGTCCCAGGGGACACGGTGGTCAGCCCAGAGTTTGGGAACACACCGCTGAGGTGCCAGGGAGTTCCATTTCAGTGTCAAGTTCTGAGACTGCAGAGATGCTGTTTGTTTCCAGGGAGCTCCCACCTTAGTGGGGCATCAAAGCTTGTAGAGACAGTCCCTGGGAGTGCTTATCTCAGAGAGGTGCTCAGAGTCAATGCTTGTGTCCCCAGGAGCACCATTTGAGTATTGTTCAGAGACACTTTCTGGGTTCCAGAGAGCCCTCATCTGCAAGTGTCTCAGATAAAGGGGACACCCTGCATTTGTTCCTCACGAGCTCACACCCTCTTCTTTCTGGGGTGTGGGGTGCTGGGTTGGGGTGCGTGTGGCGGGGAGTGGGGACGATGGGCTAGGTGGATTGAGTGGGCAGAGAGGGGGAATTGGGGTAGTGATGGAAGGGTCACAGGCTGGCCCAGCTTGCTGCCCTCCCTTTCCCTATCCCATTTTCCCTCCTCCCCCTGCCCTCAGTGGCTTACCTGGTAGAAGGCATGGAAGTTTCTTTCACCCACGTGCTGCTTGAGGACCCGAGACTGAGGAGAGAGGGGCAGATGGACTCAGGCCTGGGAATTCCCAGGTGCAAGGCAGGCTGGGGGTCAGAGAGCCCTGACTATGAGGACACTGAGGCCCAGAGAAGGGCCACAGGGAGAGAGAGCCCGGCCCTCCTAAGCTGTACCGTTGGGATAGGTATATTCCCAGGCTTGGGATGGGTCTTAGCCAGGGCTCCCCATGGGGGCCTCCTCAGCCCACCTGCCCACCTTCTCCAGCAGGTAGCTGTGGATGTGTCCCCCGATCGGGTCCCCCTTGAAGTCGAAGTTGATGTCCATGTACTTGCCAAAGCGGCTGGAGTTGTGATTGCGGTTGGTGCGGGCATTGCCAAAGGCCTCCAGCACGCAGGTGGACTTGAGCAGCACGTCCTTGACCCTGCGGGGGCAGAGGGGCTGGGGCTCAAGGCAAAGACTTCCCATCTGCGAAATGCTGTCCCTGCCCCCAAGTCTTCCCGATAGAAATCACAGCATCTCAGGATGGGTTCTTCTGAACTTGCTGAGACGGAGCCAAGGTCCTGGCCTTGCCCAGTGCTGCCTCTGAGGTGGTGTGACGGTCACTTCACCTCCGAGAGGCCGGGAAATGCACTTGCCAAGCTGGCTGTGCTCAGCATGGTCTGTATAGCACTGAGGTCCTTGTTTCTCATGGCTACCTCTTCCCCTCCCAGGCCTTAGCTGTAGACTGGGGAGGAGGGGCTGTTCTGACCACAGGGCCTTAGACCTCCAGCTGCAGGGGTGGGCAGTGGTGCTGGCCATACGTGCTCAGGAACTGACATTGCTTGTCCCCCCTGAATCCCATCTCACCCATCTTACTGCCTCTTGACAGGAAGAGACAGGCGCTGACACAGGAAGCTGCTTCCATAAGGGACAGCCCTGGTTTCCTGGTTTGCAGGCTCCTGGCCATCACCCACACAGCCAGCTGGCATGCTTGGCTATCCTGGCCAAGACCCACCAGCTTCTCCAGGTTTCCACGGAATCCCCCATGGGGAGCCTGCTCCCCTGTCCATGAGCCATTTCAGGCATCTCTAGCCCCTGCTGCACTTCTCTTCATCCTGCCTGTCGCTGCTGCCTCCTCCCAGCTGGTAGCCCATGTCCCTCGGCTAGGTCTCACCCACCCACTGGAGAAGTCCTTGGCATGGGTCAGCCTGTCTCACCTCTGGGTCTGTTGGCATTACCTGGAAACTTCCCAAGTTCCTGCTGAACTTGGCCTGAGCTAGGCTCCAGTTCCTGTCTCTTGCACCCCAAAGCCAGCCCTTCCGGCCATACTAAGGTCTCTGGCCTGCCATGCTGAGGCCCAGGGCTGCCCGTTGCCACTCACCTCTCCACCTCAGCCCTCTGGCTTGGGTTGGTGACAGCAGCGATGTACTGCATGATGTGCTTACTGGCTTCTGTCTTCCCTGCCCCACTCTCCCCTGCCGGAAAGACCAGAGTTGACAGAATCAGCCAGATTGGCTCTCTTAGGGCAGCTCCCTTGCGTCCATTCACACCCCAAAGACTGGCAAGATGGGGTCCTAGCGCCCCCACCAGGACACAGGGCGCAATAGATGCTCTAATGGCCCTCCCAAATGTTCACAAATGAAGATGCCGAGGGTGGGGGGCCCGGCTGCAGGGACAGATACCTGAGATGACGACGCAGGTGTCCCTGGACCGGTGCTTCATTGCCTTGTAGGCAGCGTTGGCCACAGCATAGAGATGGGGCGGCCGCTCATAGAGCTCTCGGCCCTGGTACCTGGCGATGGCCTCAGGCCCGTACAGGGGCAGCTCCTGGTAGGGGTTCACGGACACCAGCACCTCACCAATGTAGGTGTAGATGCGGCCCTTCTCGAACCTGGACACAGCAGGGGCAGACCTCAGCACTCACAGGCTTACGGACACCCACAGGCCTCTTGCCACAGCCCACATCAGGGCCTGGCCCCAATAGGCTAGCACTCCCACCGTGAGGGGCTGAGAATGGAGAAGGGAAGGGGGCAGGTGTTGACCTGGCATCTCCCTGGTGCCATCCTGGGTGAGCTGAGCCACTCGGAGCCTGTCCCCATTGCAGCATAGAGTTTGGGGTCCACAGTGTTCTCCACAGGGGTCCCAAGGTCACTGGAATCATGACCACCCATTTTGCAAAGGGAACAGACTTGCCCAAGACTGCACTGGGTGCTGTGAGTCAGGGCTGGCTCCTGGGATGAACGCCGCAGGGCAGATGGGGAGATGGGGAGATGGGGTGGAGAAGGAGTGACTGGGCTGGGAGGGGAAGGAGGGGCCTCCTCGGCTGTTTCCTGTCTCAAGGCCTGGGCGGGAACCCAGAGACAGAAGGGGACCCCACCCAGCCCCACCCAGATGACAGGGAGGGGGTTGGGGCAACAATGCCCAGCACCTGATGTACTTGTCTTTGCACCCCTACCCCCAAGCCTGTGGCCTGTGGCTGCTGCCTCTCCCCTGGCACAGCCTCAGACTTCTTGACCCTTCCCTTCACAAACTTGGTCATCAGTGGGGGCAGATGTCTGCCCTTCTCTGACCTTTCTGCCCCTGGGAGGAGGACTGGCAGGCCTGCCCCTCAGACCCATCTCCCCTTGGTGTGTGGTACCCACCCTTCCCTGGACGGCCCTGTCTCCCGGCAGCCTGTCTTGGGTGGGCCTGTCCTGAGGTTCCTCTTTCTCCACCACGTCTGACATGGGTTTTCCTGGGTCTAACTCTTGCCCTCCTACAAGCTGGGGGTGGGGGTGCAGGTCACCCACGTCTCCAGGGCTCAGTGTTCTCATCTTTAAAATGGAGAGGACAGTGTTTCATAAGCTCATTTTGTAAGAATGAGTAGAACAATTCGCACAAAGTGCTTAGCTCATTTCCTGGCTAGCCCTCCTCTCTTTGGGCCAGGCTCGTGGTCTCTTGACTTCTGTATTTAGTGTGGCTCATGGTCCCCAGGCTCTCCCCAGGGAGCTTCCCGAGCATACAGCAGGCGGCCTTCTGTTCCACCCCAGGAATCCTGGCATGAAGTGCAGCTGTCTGCACAGCCACCCGACCGTACCATGCCCCCACCTCCCGGGCTTCTCCCTGCCCTCCTTGATGGTAATTGGGCTCCAAAATCACTTCTACCAACTGTGTCCTGTGATACTCTGTGCACCCCACAAGAGCATCACCTCAACCCGGTGGGATTGTTTGGACCCTAGGGTGGGGACTGACTGCTTCATCTCAGTGTCTCCAGGACTCAGGCCAGACCCCATGCATGAGATGACTCGAGGGAGCATCAACAATTGACTGGGAAGCGGCTGGAAGGAGGGTGCAGCCCCAGTCCCTCCCGGACAGATAGTGCCTGATAGCTATCTCTCTGAGAAGTGTCATGCCCTGGCCCCGTCGGGCAGGAAAAAAGGGGCAGAAGATGCCTGGACTGTGTGGGAGGCAGGGGTGGGGGAGGGTAGGGCGGTGTGTAGCTCCAGTGCTGACTCGACAGCCCTGACAGGGACAGCAGCTTTCTTGTCTGTTCCTGTCCCCTGGGGCCATGCTTTGAGGAGCTCATTTCAGTCCCAGCTGGTCTGGGTGGGTATGTGCCACTACCCCTTCCTTGGACAGCAGCGTGCCTTCCTTTTTCCCTCAGATTTCTTCAAGGACTCGAGGTGGGAGACCCTGGGGGAGGGGAGCCGGCACCTCCTGCCCTGTACCCACCTGAGTCGCAGGTTCCTCATGAAGTCCTCCATGGTCACTTGGTCCAAAAGCACGAAGTCAGGTTTGCCATACTCAGAGCCTTCCTCGTCCTCCATCCTGCCGGCTGGAAACACCCGGAGCAGGTTACCTCACCTTCCTGTGCCTGCCGGCAGGGCGGTGAAAAGAAGGGGAAGGGAAGGCTGGGGGAGGTCCCCCCCCACCCCCGCCCCACCAGCCTCCTCCGGTGCTGGTGTAAAGTAGGAAGTGGGTTCTGGTCCTGGGAGGGGCTGCCCTCCCCACTTGTCACTCCCTCCCCCTCGAGGTGCTCTAAACCCTGCTTCCTGTCCCTGTGCCCCACAAGGAGGCTGTGCCTAACGGTCTGACCCGCTTGCACGCCAGGGCCGAGGGGCCGGATGCTGGGTCCTCCCAGCTCTGGAGGGTTCTTTGCTGGCCTCCTTCGGAAGCTCCCCTCCACCCACAAGCAGGAGACAAGACTCCGTGGGTTGGTTTCCAACCCTGGAGTCACCTATGGGACTTTAAAGAAAGATTTTTTTTGACATGATCTTGGTTACCCAGCTGTGTGTGTCTGTCAAGTCAGAACTGAACACTAGATACGATTTACTGTATGTACATTGTACCTTAATACAAAAATGAGAAAGGATCCTAATGCCCAGGCCTTTGGGATGGGGGCAAAAGCCTTCTTTGCAGTGTGAAGGCCACACTGGGGTGTAGATGAGCAAAGCTTCTCATATGACCTGCCAAGGGCCAGTGGTCCTAGCACTGCAGTTCTCCACCCCAGCCACGGGGGAGGGACAGAGGACCCTAGAGCATCCTCTGCATGGGGCTGGCCTTCAGTGGGACCCCTGTGCCGGTAGCTGTCCTCTGCCTTGTACTTGCATCTGGCCGATCCCCCATAAACTGTAGTGAGGACCAGGCACATGGCTTTGTGCAGTCCCTGAGCTTTGAAGATGAGGCAGCGCATTTGGGGAGCCGCTGCATGTGGGCAGTGGCCAAAATCTCCAAACACTGCATTCCTGACACTTGGGGCTGGCCTCCTGGAAGAAGAGGGAGGGGTGCAGTTCTCCTAGCCTGCAGGCAGACTGGGGAAAGTTCTTTCTCATCCCAGGACCAACTAGGGCAGGTCACACCCATTCTCTAGGAACACTGGGGCAACTCTTTCATCAAAGGTCAAATGGACACAGTTCTCTCCCATTCTACAAATAGACTGGGGGCATTTCTCTTTCACCCCTTCCCTCATACAGGGAGGTCAGAGGGCAGACTCCAGAATTCCCAAACTTCAGTCATTCATGTGCTGCCTTTGAGATTTGTTGTACTCATAAGCACTAGTTTAACTATTGTCTTTCAGTCATCCCACTTTTTAAAGTAATCCACATGCAAATTAAGGTTATTTATTATTTATTTATTTATTTATTTTGAGGCGGAGTCTCACTCTGTCGCCTAGGCTGGAGTGCAGTGGCGTGATCTCAGCTCACTGCAACCTCCGCCTCCCAGGTTCAAGCAATTCTCCTGCCTCAGCCTCCCGGGAAGCTGGGACTACAGGTACGTGCCACCAAGCCTGGCTAATTTTTGTATTTTTAGTAGAGATGGGGTTTCACTGTGTTAGCCAGGATGGTCTTGATCTCCTGACCTTGTGATCAGCCCTCCTCCACCTCCCAAAGTGCCGGGATTACAGGCATGAGCCACTGCCGTTATTTTTTTCTCTCAAATACCTTAAAGTGAATACATTCCTGGTAAAATTGAAAGTATTTATTCAAGTACCTAATAAAACTGAGTCAGGCACTATCTGTGATAAGGGGCCACTGGCCTGAAAAATCCCCAAATTCGTAAGTGGGCGACCTCTGGCTCCACCCTGGGCTAGACCTAGAGCTCCTCTTGGGCAGATTCAAATTCAGTCCTTCCAAGCTCTGACAAGTGTGACCCCCTCCCCACCCCCAGGCTCTTGGGCTGGTGATTTTGAAGGGTTTTCCAAATCTACACTCAAGTCCGGGGATTCTTACCCAGACTCTTGCCAGCTCATCTCTCTTTTCAGTTTCACTTCCCCAACCCCCAGGGAGTCAAACCAACCAGTGGAACCAACAAGGCTGTGTTCCAGTAAAACCTTAAGGTCACCAAAATCTGAACTTCACAAACTTTTCGTCTGTCACGTAACTATACTCTTTTGGGGTTTTTTTTCCCCCTCACTAACCAACTCAAAAATGCCAAGACCATTCTTAGCTCAGAGATTTGGCCGGGGGGTGGGATGGGAGGAGTTTGCCCACCCTTGCTTTAGTTGCTGCTGGTTGCTGGAACCCTGGGCGTCCTTCCTTGGTAGTTTGCACAAATTTGCCATGCATCGCCTCATTTGATCCTCATGACCCATTTAAGAGTTACTGTTATTTTCACTTTACATCTATTAAACCGAGGCTGAGATGACATCACTGCAAAGGAAGTTTCCCTCCTGGGTCAACAGACTTCTGGGCCCTTCCAGCACTGAATTCAGTGGCTCCTACTCAAACCCCAGGGAAAAGCCAGTCAGTCAGTCACGGCCTGCTCCTCAGAAGGCAGGACAAGCGGTAGCTCTATCTGCAGCTTCCCCAGGGCATGCTTCTTACAGGGTCTGACTGGTAAAATAGGTACATAAACAAAGGTGGAGGCTCCTAATGGAAGGACAGCAAGAAGGGGCCCCCACCAACGCAAGCCTGCTAGGGGCTGAGGAAACCTTCCCGGCTCTGGTAAGTTTTGCTCTCATTATCTCATCTGATCAGTTTCACCATGCCTCCCTCCACCAGGGCTCCTCCTGCTGCACCTACAGGCCCCTTGCCCTCATCCTCCTTGATGCAACCTTCAAATCCCAAGCTTGCTCTGCTGCTGCTGACCTTTGCAGCAAATCCCCAGCCCCAGAAAAAAAGTCCCCTTTCATAGGAAAGTTGCTTTTTCAGCTTCTCTACACAACTGTACAACTTAGGATTTATATTTAAAATTTTTACCTCATCTGAGGTGATACCATTGGGCTAGTTGTAGGGGAATGGCTCTACCAAGGCACCTTAGAAATTCCACATGTACTCTCATAGGCCACAGGGCACACAGCTCACCTGAACCTCTTGGAACTGAGGGTGGAGGCCTGGAAGGCACTGCTGTAAGGCAGCACCACTCCCTGCCCCATCCCTGTAGGAGGCTATCAAGAGTTGCTGTCTCCTGGGATTCTTTTCTAAGCACGGACGAGGCTTCCGGTTCATACCTTGCTCCCACCATGGTATGGCTGCAGACTAGACAATCTGCTCAGCCGCAGTGTATTAGTGGCTAAACAAGGAAAGATGCTGTGTCTACTGTTGCAGGCCCCTTTGGGCACTTTTCCATTTACTGTCAGTAGTAAATTGAATGTTAAGTCACTAGAGGCCAGGTGTGGTGGCTCATGCCGGTAATCACACCACTTTGGGAGGCCTAGGTGGGTGGATCACCTGAGGTCAGGAGTTCAAGAGCAGCAAAACCGTCTCTACTAAAAATACAAAAATTAGCCAGGTGTGGTGGCATACGCCTGTAATCCCAGCTGCTTGGGAGGCTGAGACAGGAGAGTCGCTTGAACCCAGGAGGCAGAGGGTGCAATGAGCCAAGATCGTGACACTGCCCTCTAGCCTGGGCGACAGAGTAAGACTTCATTAAAAATTAAAAAAAAGGCACTGGTACTTTAATGGCTCTATTTGTCAGGCTGCAACATTCCTTGACAATGTCACCAACACCAACCTGGGGCACTTCACACATACTAAGGGTACTACTTCTGTGACTTGTTTGAATGCTTAGGTGAATACCTGAGACTATCATCTATCTGAAGAGACAATGTCTTATCGAGCCAACTGTCAAATGTTCCTGTAACCCACTCAGGATCTCAAGGTAAAGCTCCTGATGACAGTGCCTTTGTGCACCACTACCCCACTGCAGAATTCAGCCAGCTGGCTTTGGCTTGTGGTAACTCTCATCACAGCTTGCCACTGTCAGTTGAAACTGGTGGCACATGCACATGAGGTGATCAGAGTTCCAAGTGGCCATTTACGAGGCATGAGCACAGAGAATGATGAAATACTTGGGGCTCCCTTAGACTTTGGTGACAACTCCTTCAAGAAGACACAGGACTAAATCACATACTTAAATCCGTATTTATTAAATATCCCTTATTTTTCATTCAGGAGATACCAGAAGGTCCCAGGTCCTGGGGCACAGAAAGGCTTCTCATTCTGGAAGCAGAGAACCTGGCACCCAAACCTAGGGCCAGAGGTCTGTTGGACCCAGAGCCCAGGCTAAGAACCGGAAATTCCCGACTCCTTCCAGAAGCACAGCAGGGAAGGTTTCAAACTTGCTCAATTAAGGTGCCAAGACTTGCGTTCAAATTCAGCTCCACTCCTCACTAGGTGTATTAACACAGGCACGCCTCATCTGTAAAAATGAGATGAGAAACACTTCAGAGACCTGTTGTGAAAATTAAGTGACATAATTTGCATAGCTAGGATTATAAATCGCTACTGCCATCAGTGGCAACAGAACTGAGCCCAACTTACCAACTTCTGAACCCACTCCCACCATGAGCTGAGAGGCCTGTGCCCATGGCCTTCCAGGGTCTGAAACACTGGCCACTGACCTAAGGTAACTTCAGAGAAAAGGCTATATATGTCGAAACCAAACCACCCCCAAGATCAGGGTCCATGAGTCCAAATACTAGACAACTGTTTGTCCCAAAATAGTCTTGTGAGCTTAAAGACAATTAATCTTTCTGGGACTCAATCACCTGACTTACAACATAGGAAGGTCAAAATAAGGTGACGGTTTTTGAACTTTTCCTTAGCCAGGGGACTCTAAATAAAACAGGAGTGAAGTGACTTGCCAGGCCAGACCTTCCTGCACACTTACCCCTGCACAGGTTCCAGGGAACAGCCTGGCAGCCACTGAAGGAATCGTTTCTCAGGTCAGGTCCCTGCTAGCTCTGGCATCCTGGGATTGCTGCTGTAGAAATACGGAGGGACGGCAGGCACTCTTGTGCCATGTGTTGGGTCAGGGACACAGAGTGGATTCGCTGGTGAGAGGTGGCTGACAGGAACTGGCAGCTAACAAGGCAGCCTCCCAGTTTTGTGGACACTGGTAGAAAATACAAAAATCTCTCGATTAGGGACAAGGGATCATTGATTATTCAAAGCAATAGCAACAGACAGAGCATCAGCATTTTCCACCACCCTCCCAAGCCCCAGTTCCCATAGGGTGCTGCAAGGGGAGTCAGAGGCACCTGCATAGGCATTGGGCTACCACAGGAAAGGAGTGCAGGACTCTACCCTTTCACAACACACAGCAAGAATGCCTGCTCTCTGCTCTGGAAGAAGGAACTACCTCTCACATTCCAAGGCTGTGTGCTGCACAAACATCCTTAAAAAAGATACTAAGGGAAAAGGGGTAGTCCAGTGCTTTACTCACAAGACTGCTTGAACATGAGACTCAAGGAGGGAACTCAGCAGGCCTGGGGTGTTCAGCAATTGTTCCTGGACTGAAGACAGAATCAGCTGGAAGCCTCACCTTTAAGAGAGGTGACCCCACCACCCAGAGGAACACAGGAGCTGTGCTGCTTGCGCTATGACCAAGCCAGCAACATTCTTCCCATCCCAGTCAATCCCTGAATACACCTAACAGCCCTCACACCAGGACAAGAACGTGAGGGTATCCATCTCCTTCCTACCCAAACTTCCCACTGGCTTCTAGATTCCACTCAGGCTGCAGGGTTAGAGGCCTGGCATCAAACCCTTATCTGCTGGTTTGTGGCTGGGCAACCCTGGACACATAATTCTGACCTTGGGCCCCTCTTCTGTACTGAACCTAAAATGACCTCATGGTGATGCCTCAAAGATTTAAAACAAGAAGTAGGAGGTTTGGTGCAAAACAGGTGTTCGACAACATCAGGACCTTCCTCTTCCATGAGTTTTTTCTTTAAGATGAGCAGACACTGACCTCATCCTCCACTAGCTCCTGGGGCACTCAGCCCCTCTGCAGAGCTAAGCCTTTGGTTCTTTTTGCTTTGCCTTGTAAACATCCCGTCCCATTAGTCTCGCAGGGCAAGGCTCTTCCCTGTTTATTCCTCTCCACACTGTTTCAACTCCTACTTTACCACTCCTCTTGGCTTCATCCTCAACTTTTAGAAGGCTTTTGCTTTAAGTGCATAATGAAATGAAATTTGTACTGAGCCTGGAGCATAGCAAACACTCAGGATTCTCTTCACCTTTCACACCAGCATTGTCCAAAACAACTTCCACAGTGACAGAAATGCCCTCTAATCTTTGCGGTCCAATATAGTAGCCACTGGCCACCTGTATGCCAAGTGGCTGCCACATTCATTAGATGGCTGCAGATCTATACAAAGCCCAGCACACCAGATCCAGGAGGGAGCAAGCCATTGTCTGAAATTTCTATAACCTTGCTCTGGATGGAGCAGGGCAAGGCCTCAAACCGTTTCAAAACTGTTCTAGCAAGCACTGAAGGAATGCATAGGATCACCGCAGACCCAAGCACGCTGGAGGCTTGCTACTACCCTCATTCACTCAAATCCCCCACACCCTAGGCATCTGGCACTCCCCTCTCACTGAGCACCAGTTCTTGCTGGAGGCTGCAGGAAGAGACCTGAGGGTTCAATTAGACACCCGAGCTTAGTTACAGACCAGAGCTACTGATGACTCTCAGGGAAAGATCTTTCTGGGTGAGGAAGAAGGGAAGGTGTCTTGGAAGAGAACCTTATTAAATTTTTAAATAGATCAGACAATACGAACTAAAATCCCACATTATTCTTTGACATTACAATTCTAGCATGGCTCTTCACTGTGACCAGACACATCCTTATCACGTAGTTAATATAAATACAGCCTTTTCCCCTTCATTTTTTCCTCATGTATCTTACGGCTCTGAAATTACTTTTGAACGACTATGTAGGCCAGGACACATGAATCAGATTTCATTTTCCCGATGAAATAATGGTTCAGAGAAAACGCAGGCCTAGTTCCAGGAAGGCAGAGTTGGGGTCTCTGCAACGTAACTTACCGGGGCATCTTGCAAAAGAGCTGCTGTGACAGTACGCTCTTCCACTGTGAGACCATCACCTCAGCCACGGCTCCCACCTAGAGGGGAACAAATGCAGTCAGCTCCAGCTTGTGCCTCTGAACCATTATCCAGCTCTAGCTCCTTGCAACGCCTGGGCCACTCTACAGCTTCTCTTGCGGCTGGTCTACCCGCCATCCCATCCCTTCCGGTGAGGTCCCTCCAGACCACACGTCCCATCCCACCTATTGGAGTCCAGCCAGGTCATGCAGAAGAAGCCCCACTTCTCTGTTGAAAGAGAAGCACGACGTAACTCATCCCTAACCCCTGAGCCTCTTCCGGGGAAAATGTTCCAAATGCGCTCAACCGCCTTTTGCGAAGAAGGAGCATATGTAGTGAAGGCCTGGGCTCCAAGAACCGCCAGCGCCCCCTCCTTACTGCGGCCCAGCCTCCCGCGCCCTCTGCCACTGAGCCTCGATCCCCCATGACCCCTACCTGGGCTCAAGAATAGTCAGGTAACACGTGAGGGCCAGGATGGCGGTGGATAACTAAGCTGTCGGAGAACGCGCCGCGGCGACTAAGGAGTTCAGAAGCCGCCAACCGAGACTGACGCCGTAGACGGCGCCGCGCACCTCGACGTCACCGCGTAGCCCCGCCCCGAAGCCGTCAGCGGCTGGGGCCAGCGCGTTTGGGGCAGAAGACGTCACACGGGAGCGGGCGCTGGTTTGGCGGGGTGCGCTTGGGCTTAGAGGTTAGGGTTTTGGGGCTGGACCGTGGTACGTCCTGAGGCGTCTGTGTGTCAACTCAGTGGAGTCTCTCAACTGCCCCGTTACCCTCCTTTAGTGACCGGAAGGCTGGAGTTTTGTAATCTGCCCCCGCAGCTAAAAGGACGGAGGCCAAACTGCGTGGCCGGGACCCGCGCGCTGAGCCTGGAGCGGGTGGTGTCTTCCCGGTGCGGCCGCACAGGCGGGGCCAGGCGGAATCTAAGCACTTTGTCTACACGGGGCCTCGGGAATAAACAGGAGCCTGCTTGTGGGAGCACGTGGGAAAGGTGACGGCGGTGGAAGGGCAAATACAAATTATACACAGGGTTTAATTTTCCATGCAGAAAACAAGGGGCGATAAGCCACATTCTCTTTTCTTTCAGAATTTCAGCGTCTCTCCTTTTCAGATGTACTCAAGTCTTTTTCTTCTATGGCCAGGCTCAACTCAGGAATGTTTCTTGGAAGCTGTCTCCTTGAAATGTAATTGTTAGGCCGGGCGCGGTGGCTGACGCCTGTAATGTAATCCCAGCACTTTGGGAGGCCGAGGCGGGCGGATCACGAGGTCAGGAGTTCAAGACCAGCCTGGCCAACATGGTGAAATCTCGACTCGTCTAAGAAAAATACAGAAATTAGCCTGGCATGGTGGTGGGCGCCTGTAAGCCCAGCTTCTCGGAACGCTGAGGCAGGAGAATTGCTTCAACCAGGGAGGTGGAGGTTGCAGCGAGCCGGGATTGCACCACTGCACTCCAGCCTGGGCAACAGAGCAAGACTTCGTCTCAGGAGGAAAAAAAAAAAAAAAAAAGGAAAAGAAAAAGAAACGTAATTGTTAAGGGACAAAAGGGCCAAGAGTCTACTTTCTTGAGAGGACAACGGCTTAACTTGTCACCTGACTCCAAATTGCAAAACCTACATAATGTGATGGGTTGTCTCTACTTAGCTGTATAAAAAGAGTGAGTTTCTGTCTTTGTGTTGCCTTTAGCAGGTTGCATGTGATGTACAGCATCACATTCTGGTTTAATGCTTATTCGATAATGGTTTTCTGTCTCTTTTACTGTTGTGGAGAGGTTTCATGGGTTGGGAGGAAACTACCCTCCACCCCCACCCGTCCCCAGGCAGAGGAAATCACATTGAAAGGTCCTGAAATTGGGAAGGATATGGTTTGCTGGTGATACAGCTAAGTATTACAAGATTGTACTGTTCTGGAAGGATCTCAATGAGGAGCGGGAGAGGCGGTCGCTATGTGTTCAAGAGTCTTGAATGATAAGGCTAGAAAGGTGAGAACTTGGTTCTATATAAATAAAAGCAGAGCAGGGCTTGAAACTCGTATTTTATGTATGGCATCTAGTAAATACACTCAATCACCAGTATGCAAATCCCATATTTCACTAAATGTCAGAATCCTAATGGACAGATAGGGCAGGACTATTACTTCCAGGTTACTAGCATGGAAACTAAGGCTCACCCAAACAAGTTAAATGGTTTGCTCAAAACCTCCTAAAACAGCCAGGGCCTGGTGCAGTTTCTCCTTGCCGAGATGCTTATATCAGACTGCTCTGTCCATTCTGCCAGTCTGATATGAGATTGTAATGGCTCAACGGGTTTACCTTGCCTGCTGCCTAGGCAGAACCAATTTATCAAGACAGGGGAATTGCAATAGAGAAAAGAATAATTCATGTAGAGCCAGCTGTGTGGGAAACGAACTTTTTTTATTACTCAAATCAGTTTCCCCAAGCATTCAGAGGTCACAGTTTTTAAGGATAACTTGGTGGGTGGGAGGCAGCCAGTGAGTCAGGAGTGCTGATTGGTGGGGCCAGAGATGAAATCATAGTGAGTTCTAGCCGTCTTGTGCTTGAGTCAGTTACTGGGAGGGGGCCACAAGATCAGATGAGCTAGTTTATCGATCTGGGTGGTGCCAGCTGACCCATCCAGTGCGGGGTCTGCAAAATATCTCAAGCACTGATCTTAGACTTTAGTGATGTTGTCCCCAGGAGCAATTTGGGGAGAGTAAGAATCTTGTAGCCTCCAGCTGCATGACTCTTAGATAATAATTTCTAATCTTTTGGTTAATTTGTTAGTCCTACGAAGGCCAGGCAAGAAGGGGGTTTGTTTTGGGAAAGGGCAATTATTGTCTTTCTTTTTTTTTTTTTTTTTTTTTGAGATGGAGTTTTGCTCTTGTTGCCCAGGCTGGTCTCGAACTCCTGACCTCAGGTGATCCGCCAGCCTCAGCCTCCCAAAGTGCTGGGATTACAGGTGTGAGCCACCACACCAGCCTATTATCTTTCTTTTAAACTATAAACTAAGTTCCTCTGAAAGTTAGTTCAGCATCCACCCAGGAATGAACAAGGACAGCTTGGAAGTTAGAAACAGGATGGAGTTGGTTTGGTCAGATCTCCATCACTGTTATAATTTTGCAATGGTGGTTTCAGAGATGATGAAAGAGAACTAAGAAAGTAAATAGTACAAAGGGCAAGAGAATGTGTGTTACTGAAAAAAGGCTCTCCTAAGGGACGGAAAGAGAAGAGCTTTTTAACAGAGTGATAACCTGAAAAACTTCACTGAAGAAGGGGCGTTGTGGTCAGGTGTGGTGGCTCACATCTGTAATTCCAGCACTTTGGGAGGCTGAGGTGAGTGGATCACCTGAGGTCAGGAGTTCAAGACCAGCCTAGCCAACATGGTGAAACTCTGTCTCTATAAAAATACAAAAATTAGCCAAGTATAATAGCCCGTGCCTGTAGTCCCAGCTACTCAGGAGACTGAGACAGGAGAATCGCTTGAACCTGGGAGTCGGAGGTGCAGTGAGCCAAGATGCTGCTATTGCACTCTGGCCTGGATGACAGAACAAGACTCTAAAAAAATTTTAAAAAAGACTCAGGCACGGTGGCTCATGCCTTTAATCCCGGCACTTTGGGAGGCCTAGGCAGGTGGATCGCCTGAGGTCAGGAGTTCGAGACCAGGCCGGTCAACATGGTGAACTCCCATCTCTACTAAAAACACAAAAAATTAGCTGGGTGTGGTGGCACACCCCTGTAATCCCAGCTACTTGGGAATTGCTTGAACCCAAGAGGTGGAGGTTGCAGTGAGCCAAGATTGTGCCATTGCACTCCAGCCTGGGCAACAGATCGAGACTCTGTCTTAAAAAAAAAAAAAAAAAAAAAGAGACAGAGAAAGGGAGATGCTTGCTTATTATCAAAGTAATTAGAGGCCAGACATGGTGGCCTGTAATCCCAGTACTTCTGGAGGCCTAGACAGGAGGATTGCTTTAGCCCAGGAGTTCAAGACCAGCTTGAGCAACATCACAAAACTCGTCTCTACAAAAAATTTTAAAAATTAGCCAGGCATGGTGGTGTGCACTGATAGTCCCAGCTACTCAGGAGGCTGAGATTGAAAGATCACTTGAGCCCTAGAGGTTGAGGCTGCAGTGCAGTGTGATTGTGCCAATGCACTCCAGCTTGGGTGACAGACCAAGACCCCAACTAAAAAACAAAAAAACAGTCAGAAAAGATGCCAAAACATAAAAATCATATAATCAGAGTTTAATTGTGATTATGCTGGGAAACTGGAGGTTAGAAACAGGATGGAGACTGGCACAAAGAGAGAGACATGACAGCAGTATTTTAACTGCTTGTCAGAATACTAAAAATAACTTTCTTCAAACCCACATCTCAAATGAGTAATTCCATTGTTCTTCCAGGCCAAGTAGTGAAGCTAGATTTTTTTGCTCCTTAGTTCAGCTAAAATCCAGGTTGTCTCCTGATCAGGAAAAATTAGGCACGTGGACACATTGAAGGGTGAGAATTTATTAAGTGAAAAGAAAGCTCTCAGCAAAGAGGAGGTCCTGCCAACAGGCTCCCACCTGACGGATTGAATATGAGGCCCCCACACTGGAGCTGAAGAGGCCTGGCTCCTCCCCTGCATAAGGCGTGAATTCCTGGTGGCCCCACCACATTCCCTCAATGCACGTGTGGGCCCCTAGTCTGAGCCGCTGCACACTGATTTATTTCCCTTACCGCACATGTGTTAAAAGATGGAATTTTTCACCGTGAGCATGTTTAGGCAAGCCCCCTGTGCATAATGACCTGGATGGCATTTGGCTGTCTCCTGTCTCTATCAGTAGCATATGTAGGGGAGGAAAGATTAATTTTCTTGCCACCATTCTAAGTTCACAGCTGGAGTCCTCGTAACAAAAGATAGTTTTTTTTTGAGACAGGATCTTATTCTGTCTCCCAGGCTAGAGCATAGTGGTGCTATCACAGCTCACTGCAACCTCTACACCCCCAGGCTCAAGTGATCGTCCTACCTCAGCCTCCCAAGTAGCTGGAACTACAGGAGCTGACCACCACACACGCCTGTCTAATTTTTAAATTTTTTATTTTGTAGAGACGGGTTCCCATCACGTTGCCCAGGCTGATCTCCAGCTCCTGGGTTCAAGCAATCCTCTTTGGCCTCCCAAAGTGTTGGGATTACGGGCGTGAGCTACCATGTCCAGCCCAAAAGACAGATCGATTAACAAGAGAAAAACAAATGGAACTATATTAACATGTATACTTCGCATATACATGTGAGATACCCAAGAAAATAAGTAAATCTCAAAGGAGTGGCTTAGAATTCAGGTTAAAGTACCATCTTTAGCTAAAAACAAAGAAGGGAGTGGGGAAGGCCAGTTTTGGGAAAAAGACCTGGAAAAGCACAGGAAATAAGTTGCTGCCTTCTCCACTGATAAGGGTCTCTGATGATTTAGAGTTATCCTTCTCTTCCTGGTGCAGAGAGGGAGACACCCTTACAGAGAGAGATTTCTTTTAAGACTGTAAATTTCCCTTTCAAAGGAGTAGCTTATGCTGTTTTCATAACTTCTGTTTCTCAAAATTATCAGCTCAAAATAGTCCTTATGGCATGGAGGCATATTTTGGGGTGGCATATTCTGGTCTCCTACAGATGTATGCCTGAAAAGAAAATGAGCAATTTGGCTCTGGAAGAATAAACAGTGATAGCTGAGGAGATGTCAAAGTAAACTTGCAAGGTTGCTTCCGTTGGACGCCACACAGTGTGGCTGTGTTTCTGAGGGGTCATTCTGATCCACAGTTGATTTGGTCCTTCATGATTTATAGGCCTGGAAACTGGATATTAAATTCACTGATAATTCACTCTAATGAACTCTAAAGTATCTTTCCTTCACTAATGAAGTCTATATGGATTTATCAAATGCATAACAGTGGAAGTGTGGCATGTCATATGTCAAAAAATAAGTGAGAGGCTGGGCGTGGTGGCTTGCGCCTGTAATCCCAGCACTTTGGGAGGCTGAGGTGGGCAGATCATGAGGTCAGGAGTTCGAGACCAGCCTGACCAACATAGTGAAACCCCATTTCTGCTAAAAATACAAAAATTAGCCAGCGTGGTGGCGTGCACGTGTAGTCCCAGCTGCTTGGAAGGCTGAAGTGGGAAGATAGCTGGAGCCTGGAGGTTGAGGCTGCAGTGAGCCGAGATGGTGCCACTGCGCTCTAGTCTGGGTGACAGAGCGAGACCCTGTCTCCAAAAGAATATATATTGGCCAAAATCTAGGAAAAATGCAAATCTGGGAACATAGTCTTTGAGTAGGCCAATTAAGGGTAAATTTTCAGTGTTTAGGTGTTTCCTGAAAACCTAAGGGCCTAGCTGGGAAGCATCTATGAGAAGCTATGTTCAGGTAATGTTGCCAGTGCCCCTCATCCTCAGACTGGCTCGATGTCCATAATTTTCCTTATTAGAGTTTCTTTCAGATACAAGGAGGAATCTCACGCAGTGCGTACCTCCAAAGGAGCTCATTCTAGTAGAGAAAATGTTATAAACATGGTTAACTAGAATCACAGACATACAAATACAGTTATTTGGAAACTGGAGGAGGGAAAAATTGCATCCAGAGATTTAGTAGAAGATGTGATTCTTGAGCTGAGTCATAAAGCTCAACAGCCAAATTCACCCAGAGTCTAAAAGACTTGGGTTTATTAACCTACCATGACCAGGGAGACCACCCCAGAGGAAAATGGGCTGTTTCTCATTATAAGGGAATAGGAAGGGGATTTTGTAAGGTTTAGGCTGTCTCTGAGTGATTCTGAAAAGAGGAGAGGGGGAAGTGAGTATCATGGCTATAAAGTTGCTTTCATGAAGCGTGGGCAGTTTAGTAATTGAGTACCTTGGTCGTTTTTGTTCAAGACGTGGGAGTCACATAACAGGCTGGGAGGTTATTGGTAAGAAAGCAATAATCACTCAGAAGTAGGTGGCTGTTAGGACACTTTACAGCCAAGATGTGACCTGGAGAGAGATTGTTTTATGTTATAATTGTCTCATTGATGTCTGTTATGAGAGACTGAATATACAAATAGACAATAGCTGGACCATTTATACAGCTGAACTCTGACCTACAACCTGCAGCAACCTCCTCAGGAAACCAATTCGTTATGTACAGCAACCAGCCCAGGAAACCAGCCTGCTATAAATCAGACTTGCAGGAGGCCAGGTGTTATCTCTAGTGACAATCCAGGAGTAACTTTTGTAACAGCCCCAAGAGGCTAGGACTTAATTAGTACCGGCACCCTATCTCTCACCAGATATAAAAATCAATGCAAAATGGATTAAAGACTGAAATCTAAGACCTGAAACTACAAAACTACTAGAAGAAAACACAGGGGAAATAATTCAAGACATTGATCCAGGCAAAGATTTTATGGCTAAAATTTCAAAAGCATAGGCAACAAGACCAAAATGAGACAAATGGGACTACATTAAGCTAAAACTAAAAAGCTTCTGCACAGCAATGGAAACAATCAACTGAGTGAAGAGACAACCTGTAGAATGGGAGAAAATATTTGCAAACTTCATTTGACAAGGAACTGAAACAACTTGACAACAAAAAACACAAATATTCCCCTTAAAAAGTGGGCAAAGAATCTTAATAGACATTTCTCAAAAGAAGACGTACAAATGACCAACAGATGTCAAAAAAAATGCTCGATATCACTAATCATCAGTGCTCTAATTAGGACATTCCTGGAGGCGTCCCTTTTTTCACTACAAAGCTTACCCACTTTTCTGCCTGCCATTGCGTGTCATCCGAATACAAATGATGGTGGCTGACTCCCTTGTGATAGGAAGCTCTGAATTAACAGGCTTTGCTTTTCTTATTTTATTGTCTTTATTCCCGGTTATCACCATCTGATCATTAACAAGTGGATTTTTACTTGAAGCATGAACCTGTGGATGCAAAGATAGGGCAAAGGTATTCTGATGGGGTTAAGTACAGCGTGAGGAAGTCAGCACATTCAGAGTCAGACTAAGGGAAGTTTTAGTAGTGTTATTTACTGTATTATGGAGTGATAAATATGCATTTGTGGCAGATTGTGGAAGACTTTAAATATCAGTCCTTTGTTCTGGGAATGGTGGGAGAATAATGACAATCAAATGCACTACATCATTTGCGTGTGTAAATGTGGCAAGCTGGATTATTGCAGAAGGGAGATTGAAAGGGTGTTTCCCCGATTTCTCTTCATCTGGCAGAGACTGGAATACCTATGCCTTTGGGGAGTTCTAGAGACCAAGTATTTCTTTTGTGTCAGTATCAAATAGGCCCAGTCAGGAGACAGAAATGCAGTGTAGAAAAAGTGTAATATAAAGAATTATTAGAGGTACTGGGCATGGTGGCTCACGCCTGTAATCCCAGTACTTTGGGAGGCTGAGGTGGATAGATCACAAGGCCAGGAGTTCAAGACTAGCCTGGCCAAGATTGTGAAACCCTCTACTAAAAATACAAAAGTTAGCTGGGCATGTTGGGGTTCAGGGGTTCAGGGGAGCCCTCAGTTCCCCTGAGAAGACATTTCTCCAGGTTCTTGGTCTATCACTCCCCGAAGAATGGGAGAGGAGACCACGACACAGTGCGCAGTAAATGCCGGACTCAAAAGTGATTGTAGAAAGTGATTTATTTAGGTAAAGAAAGAAAAAGGAGGAGAGAGAAAGAAACAGCTAACTCTCACACTGAGTGAGAGAGTCCAGACAGATGGAATCCAGGAGAGGAAAGCAGCTTCCACACTGAGTGGAAGGGACTAGAGAGAGAGCTGGAGTTTAGGAGGGGAAGACAGGCTTCCATGAGAGAGTGTGGAAGGGGACTCCAGAGGGGAAATCCAAGAGAAAGACGGCTTCCACGAAGGGAGTGTTCGTGGAAGGGGACCGAAACATGGAGTCCGAAGGGGTGTAGCAGAAGGGGACTTTTAACCTGGGAGGAACCCCCAGCTTCTCTGAGACCCCGGGCCAATGAAAGGAGTTCCTTAGAACTTCCACTGGAGTGACTGACTTTTGACACTTCCCTGCGCCCTCGAAAATGAAAACAGAAACCGTTAAATCTCCCGGATAGAGAGAGATGGGAGGGGGGCATGGCACTGGAAGTTCTTGCCCTCGAAACTACGCCCCCTGGTGGACCCAGAAAGAGAACACATTCCCTCAGGCATGGTGGTGGGCACCTGTAATCCCAGCTACTGGGGAGGCTGAGGCAGAGAATTGCTTGAACCTGGGAGGCAGAGGTTGCAGTGAGCCGAGATCACATCACTGCACTCCAGCCTGGGTGACAGAGTGAGACTGTGTCTCCAAAAAAGAAAAAAAGAAATGCCATTGTCTCAAAAACCTCTCTCTAGGAATCTCATCCTATAACCAGGAAAGATCAAGAGACTCGGAGTTGTCATAGACTTTTTGTCTACTGAGGACATCTCCAAGAGATTACCTGACAGGGGTCTTATCTGCATAGTAAAGCAATTTTTGTTCCTGTGCAGATATGTCCCTCAGCTTCCCAGAGATGAGGGGCAGAACACACGAAGTCCGAAGCTCATACAGTTTGCCATACAACAGCCAGAGACAAGAGACAAGAAAAGCGATGTTTATTTTGGAGAGCCAGTGAATTGAGAAGAAGGTGGAGTAATATCCTAAGAACCATTTTAAGTTAATATGAATTTCAGGCTCCTTTTATGTTAGGGGAGGGTGAAGAGGGAGCAGGCTGAAGTCATGACTTGTCCAATGATAATGGACATCTGGTTGTGAGGGGGTTGTGAAACTTGTTTGTCCTTGATTGGGTCACAATGCTCCTGTAAATTTTTGTTTTTGCCACAGAGTTTCAGTCTGTCACCCAGGCTGGAGTGCAGTGGCATGATCTCGGCTCACTGCAACCTCGGCTTCCCGGGCTCAAGCGATTTTCCTGTCTCAGCCTCCCAAGTAGCTGGGATTACAGGTGTGCACCACCACACTCAGCTAATTTTTGTGTTTTAATAGAGATGAGGTTTCACCATGTTGGTCAGGCTGGTCCGGAACTCCTCAAGTGATCCGCTGGCCTCGGCCTCCTAAAGTGCTGGGATTACAGGCGTGAGCCACTGCGTACGGCCCATTAATGATCTTAACATTGTGTCTTCAGCAAAGGCGGAATGCTTAAAAGGCTCAGCTCCATGTTCTCAGAGCAGGAAATGAGACGTGAATGTGGAGCTGAGAGACAATACGCTAACAACTAGTACAATATCCAATACTTAAAAAAAAAATCAGTTGAAGCCCCGCGCGCGGTGGCTCACGCCTGTAATCCCCAGACTTTGGGAGGCCCAGAGGGCCGGATCACGAGGTCAGGATAGGAGTTTGAGACTAGCCTGCCAACATAGTGAAATCCTGTCTCTGCCAAAAATACAAAAAATTATCTGGCCGTGGTGGCGGGCACCTATAATCCCAGCTACTCAGGATACTGAGGCAGGAGAATCACTTGAATCCGGGAGGCAGAGGTTGCAGTGAGCCGAGATCACACCATTGCACTCCAGCCTGGGCGACAGTGCGAGACTCCGAGTCAAGAACAAAAGCTGTTGAGACAAATACTGGTTCCCTTTGTTACCAGTTTACATTCTAGTTGTGCTACGAAGTCCTCACTGGCAGATTGGTTTAGTGGCAAAATAGCAGACCTGCTGGTGACTCCAATTTGCAGTGTGTTTTTGGGCGAATCCCCATTCCCGGGACCTCATCTGGAAAATTTGTAAATTATACCAGATGACGGTAAGGTCCTACAATTTTATTCTGATAGAGCCTGCACATCCTTGTTGTTGCATTTCTACTTTCTGAATGTGTTTGTCCAAAGCAGGGAAACCTTAAGGGATTCCCTGTGGCTCAGGAAATAAAATGGGACACAAGAAAAAAGCAAACGGCACCGCACCCAGACTGACGGCGGGACGCCCCGCCCCTCAAGACGGCCCGCCCCCTCGCGCCCCTCCTTCGCCATCCTCCGGCCGCGCCCCCTCCTGCCGGCCCCCGTCCCCTTTTCAGAGGCCTGAGCTCCGCCTCCCCGAACGCGAGGCAGGCTGGGAAGTCGGCCGCCGTAAAGATGGCGGCAAATTGAAAAAGTTGCAGCTGCTCCCGCGCGCGCTCTCGCGTGCGGTGAGGAGGCGGAGCGAACTGGAGGCTGGACAGGTGCGTTCTCGCGGCCCTGTAGAGGCGAGATGGGGGTAGGAGTGTTTCCGGCTCTCCTGAAGGACGCGGGGCGGGCTGGGGGCGGGGCAAGGCAGGCGCGTTCTCGGCCGTCCAGAAGGGGCAGGATCTTCACCCTGTGGGCGGTGCTCTCGCCGTGAGCGGGGCCAACGGGCTCCGTCCTCCCTGAAGGGGCGGGGTCTTATCGCCGCGGGTCCGATTTCCTTGGGCCTGAAAGGGAAGATGAGCGACAACTGTGGGCGGGGCCTGCGCTGGGGAGGGTGGGGCCTGCGCTGGGCTGGGGGCCGGCTCCCTCGGGCCCGGAAGTGCGGGTGCGGGGCGCGGCTGGGGCGGAGACTTCGGGGCCGGGCTAGCGGGCGGCGCCTGGAGCGCGGGGGCGGCGGGCCCGGGACGAGCATGTAGCTGCCGCTGGCTGCGGGGCTCCCGGGGCGGGCCGGGCGGGCCGCGGGAGCCGCACGCGGCGATATGGAAGAGGAGGGCAAGAAGGGCAAGAAGGTAAGCGTACGCGGGCTTGTGCTGCTTCGGGGGTTGGCAGGCGGCTGTGTTGGGGGCCAGGGTCGGGTGGGCGGGTGTTCTTCTGGGCCCGGGCGGGGGTGGTGGGCCCGCAGGAGGGGCGGGGCGGGGCAGGGCGAGACCCCGGACAATGGTCAGGTGGGCTTGCGCGGCGGGGCAGGCAGGAAGCGCCGCGCCTTTCCTCCGGCCCGGGCAGCGGCTAGCCCCAACCTCGGCCCCAGACGGCCTTCCCTGCGCGTCGGGACCTGGGGCTGCAGAGGAAGTGGGCCCGGCGAGGGGCCAGAAAGCTGTCCAGGGCTGGAACTGGAGCCAGTGGGCTGTGTGGTTAACGTGGAGACTCACTGGACTTTGCTGCTCACTGGACTTCGTTTTTGGATATCCAATAAAAGCAAGGGTGGCCTTCACCTCATGGCCAGCTCACTCGTCCTGTATCACTCAGACCTAAAAGCATTAATTGATTTTAGTGACTACATTTGGTAGTGAGATTTAGGGCATAGTTCAATGTTTAGGACATAGTTTAGGACATAGTTCATAGTCAAACTCCAGTTTATGTAGTTTTACAAAATGTGGCTTTAATTACAGTAAAAGGGTACAGTAGTTGATAAAGAAACATTTTAAGACTGGAAAAACGATGTGGATTGAGCTACGATTAAAGTGGAAAATAGATTTTAATAAAATGTATCTTTTCAAATAAATGCTTTATAATCACGTCTTGGGTATCATTTTCTTTTTGATGTGTGTGTGCTCACTTTTATCCACAAGTTTAAAGCAGACCTCGATAAGTCCTATGATTTTACTACCCTGTACTCCGTAGGGCAGTGTCCTTTCATTAACAAATACCACCTTGTTTGACAAGGTGCCCCATTTAAAAGTCCTGTTTGAAATAGAATGTAGCCAGGTGGCCTTCAGGGATTCTTGTGGTGCTGCTTCTCTACTTTCTTAACTCATTGTTTCATGTTAGGACCATGCATGTCTAATTTAGGTGCAATATAATATAATTTGCGGTTACCTACAAAGATGTTTTAAGACTGGAAGGTAGCCCAAGATAGTGAGAGATTGAGCCTGCAGGCGTTAGACTAGACGGGCGCTGCGCACAGAAGAGGGAGGAGCCAAGCAGAGTGAAAGGAGTTAGCCGGAAAGGAGAGGTGCAAACCCAGTGACGGCTTAGCAGGGACCATCAAGCCCGATTGTAGATGACGCTGAGCTTTGTGGGAACCGAGCCATCTGTTCTATGGAATGCCGGGATCCAAGAGCGCGCTGAGGACTGATGACCTCACTGTGCACCACTTAAAGGAGTACCTGGCTCATCTACCTGTGTGTGATAGGCAAGGATGGGATTGAGTGATTTTTTTTCGGGAGCTGTCAGCTTTGGTAGAACATGAAACATCCAGCAATATGGAGAGAGAGAGAGAAGCAGTAAGACTTTGTTGAGTTTTTGGAATATAAGTGAGAAAAACAGTAAAAATTTTCGAGAATTTTCCATTTGGGGGCAATGAAAAAATATAGGCGTAAACAAGGTTATTAATTTCATTGTCTCTACTAGAGGAGATAATTGTTACGTAGTTGCTTAAGCCAGGAGTTTTGTGTTTTCTTCTGTATTCTGCCACTTGTCTTGGCTTGTTTTCTGTAGACAAGCCAGACAAGGAGCTTTGGGGCATGGATTCTTCTCCAGGTCATGACTTAACACACTTTACCTCGTGTACTCTGCCACTTACAAGCTGGCAGAACCTTCCTGCTCGGCTCCCACATTCAGTATGAGGCCACCTCCAGCTTAAGAACTTTGGTAGTTAAATCATTCTCATTAAGGTAAATTAGCCAGAGATACCTGCTGTAAACTTATACTCAAATTCAGACATAAATAGCAGAAGTAATGACAATAGTTTTATGAAAGTACAGTTTGGACATTTAAATTCTTCTAAGTTAGCTCCTTTAAAAAATGCAGAATTAGGCTGGGCATGGCGGCTCACGCTTGTAATCCAGCACTTTGGGAGGCTGAGGCAGGCAGATCACTTTAGCTCAGGAGTTTGAGACCAGCGTGGGCAACAAAAAATACAATTTCTTTTTTGTAGAGACCCATCTCTACAAAAAATACAGAAATTTGCCAGGTGCAGCGGTGTTCACCTGTAGTCTCAGTTGCTTGGGAGGCTGAAGCAGGAGGATCACTTGAGTCCAGGTGGGCCTTTTGTTTTGTTTTGTTTTAGGTCTCAGACACTTGGCTTGGTGTCTTGCCAAGCAGTGATTCAGGCTTGTTCTGCCACGGCCCATTTTCCTCAGGACGCAGGAATCAGTGAGTTGGCAGAGAACTGATGGACCGAAGTGCGTTTCATGGAAATTTGGCACTGGTGTAGCACTGCCCTTTCTCAAGCCACCTCAGCACGTGTGGTTATGATGATTGTACACCTGGGTTTCCTCAAGTGGGCCATGCTCATTTAACAAATGTCTGTTGAGCCCCTCTTGTGTCCCATGAAACTCCCTGGGTGCTGGGGATGCAGGAAGAGCTTGTGGCCCCGAGGAGCTGATGGGAAGATGGATCAGTCCTGGGTACCTCTGAAGGAATGAGTGTGTTGACAGAAAAGTCCACTGGCCATTAAAGGTGTGGGCCCTGGGGAGTACAAGTGACCACTTGGGGCTGCCCTTCTGTCCTGATGTCTACAGAGTGGTACTTTTTAGCCTACAGGTCCTGTTTTGGGGTTTGGAGAATAAGGCTCCTACCTACAGTATGGACCTGTGTTCTGTGCATTGTGGCACAGTTCTGTCAAGAAGTAATTCCTTTTCATAAGAAACTTGGATGTACACTTAAGTTGGGTTGTGTGTATTTTTATACTCAGATCACAGTCTGAAAAAGCCATCTTGTCAGGGCCGGGTGTGGTGGCTCAAGCCTATAATCCTAGCACTTTGGGAGGCTGAAGTGGGTGGATCACTTGAAGCTAGAAGTTCAAGACCAGCTTGGCCAACATGGTGAAACCCCATCTCTACTAAAAATATAAAAATTAGCTGAGCGTGGTGGCATGTGCCATAGTCTCAGCTACTCAGGAGGCTGAGGCAGGAGAATCGCTTGAACCCAGGAGGCAGAGGTTGCAGTGAGTTGAGATGCCACTGCACTCCAGCCTGGGCAGCAGAGTAAGACTCTGTCTTCATACACACACACAAAAAGCCGTCTTGTGGCCTTAACCTTATTGTGGGTCTCACCTTCTCTGCTGCCTCTGGTCTTAGGTTGCTCCACCAGGTGGCTATGATTTCAAACTGAACAAAGTTAAAAATTTTTGCATTGATGTAGTTTATTTGCGTTGTTTAAGGTAGAAAAAGTTTATAGGCTGAGTGCAGTAGCTATGCCTGTAATCCCTGCACTTTGGGAGGCTGAAGTGGGAGGATCACTTGAGCCCAGGAGTTTGAGACCAGCCTGGATAACACAGTGAGACCCTGTCTCTACAAAAAATAAGAAAATTAGCTGAGCATGGTAGTGCATGCCTGTAGTTCCAGCTACTTGGGACGCTGAAGGGGGAAGATCATTTGAGCCCAGGAGGTTGAGGCTGCAGTGAGCTGTGATTGTGCCACCGCCTGAGTGACAGCAAGACATGTCTCAAAACAAACAGAAAAAGGTTATAAAGTTCCCTAGAAATGTAGGACTAGATATTAGTAAGAAATTATTTATTTTGTTGGGTATGATAATTAAGTTCTCATCTGATAGGCATATATACTGAGATATTTGTAGGTGAAATAATTTGATTTCTGTGATTTGCTTTACTGAAAATAGAAGAAATAAAGGGAATAGCTGAATGCTTTGGTAATGGTTATACATTCTTCCATCTACTTTTTTGTATTTTTGAAAATCTCTATAATAAAAAGTGGACAGGAAAAGATCCCCTGGGTTACAGGCACTGAGCTATCAGCTGCTGTAGTCATCGCTGGACCAGTGTCTCTGAGGAACTGAAAGCTTGGATTGGACCAGCACCTTTTAAAATTTGGTCACTGCAGGCACCAGAAAGCCATACCTTCTGCATGCTGACCTGATGCGGACACAAATGTGTGTGTCTATATAAATGAAGTGAAAGTTTAAAGGAACCATACTTTAACGGTCTGATTTTTAAATTTTTTTTTTCCATTAAAACTGGTGGTCATGGCTGGGCGCAGTGGCTCACGCCTGTAATCCCAACACTTTGAGAAGCTGAGGCAGACAGATCACCTGAGGTCAGGAGTTTGAAACCAGTCTGGCCAACATGGTGAAACCCCATCTCTACGAAAAATACAAAAATTAGGTGGTGTGTGGTTGTGGGTGCCTCTATTTCCAGCTACTTGTGAGGTTGAGGCAGGAGAATCGCTTGAACCTGGGTGGTGGAGGTTGCAGTGAGCCGAGATCGTGCCACTGCACTCTAGCCTGGGTGACAGAGTGAGACTCTGCCTCAAAACAAACAAACCAACCTGGTGGTCATGACCCACTAAACTGATTCTATAACTGTCACAAGCCATACTTGGGTTAAGAAGGTGAATTGGACCTGCTGTGTTTTATTTTTCCTCTTGGGTAGCTATCACAGTGATTTTTGGATGGCAGCTTGGTGGCTCAGGCTCAGGAGGCTGGACAACCTGGCGGGAGGTGCCCAGCAGAGAACCTAAGGCAGTCAGTAGATGAGGCCAGAATTATTGGCAGCATAAGGCTGGTTACTCTTCTGTCTTGAAGAGTTACCATTTACATAGTATGTATTTATTAATTTTCAACATAAAGTCAGATTCTGTCATAATTTAGATTCAGAAAGCACATCAGAACCTTCGAGGGCTGCTCAGCATCCCTTCAGAGGAAGATAACATAAAGCAAAAACATTTCTTTTAGCAGTAGTATTGCAGCGAAGGGCTACTCCGCACAGGAGTAGGGCACCTGCAATCTGTCCCACTCGGGCGCTTACTCTTGATCTTCGTTTCTTCATTTCCATCAGCAATGCCCCCTGCTGGTCACTCAGCAGTGTAGCTACATGGTTAAGTCCTATAAATCTAACTGTTCAGCGTTTAAATCATCCTCTATTTACTTGTTGGTTTACGTGGTGCGATACATGTTTTTAATGAGATAAGTTGGTCATGCTTGCCTTTACATGTTTAGTGTACCGAGAAGAGGGTTAGGGATGTTGCACTTTGGAAAGTAGGTCACTTAAACTAAAATTAGAGAGTAAGGGGAGATCCAGGATGTCAGAAGAGACATGGAGCAGGCAGCCACTTCCAGGCAGGTTGGGACCGCGACTGTGTCCTGCAGTTCAGAAATAGAGAAGAGGTGGAATAGGCCTCCTAGTGCTGGGAGGGCCTTGGGCTGGGGAATTTGGTGTTGGTTCTGTATGCACTTGAAGCCTCTTGGAGGTGTTCTGCATCATGCATTCACTTGTCCCATTAAACTACTGTTTGTTAGCACCAATGGTGTCAGACACAGATGCTGGAGACTGAAGTGTATAAGGTGAGCCTGTGGCCTCAGAGCGGGAAATGCAGCCTGGGAATAGATGAAGGAAGCAGGCTTTGGTAAGAGTGATCAGGAAAACCTTAATGAAAACTTTAAAAGCAAATGTAAAGAGAAAAAAATCGTGTAATGAAGCCCCTTTGCCCGTGTGTGGGCAGTTTCATGTGCAGCTTCTCCTCATCCCTGTTTTCCTGTCTGTGTGCTGAATAGTGTCCCCTCAGAGTCATGTGCTGAAGCCCTCACTTCCTGGACCTCAGGGATGTGACAGTATTTGGAGATGGAGTCTTTTTTTTTGTTTGAGACGGAGTCTCACTGTGTTGCCCAGACTGAAGTGTAGTGGCTCAGCTCACTGCAACCTCTGCCTCCTGGGTTCAAGCAATTCTCCTGCCTTAGCCTCCTGAGTAGCTGGGATTACAGGCATGAGCCACCATGCTCAGCTAATTTTTGTATTTTTAGTAGAGACAGGGTTTTACCATGTTGGCCAGGCTGGTTTTGAACGCCTGACCTTGTGATCCACCCACCTTGGCCTCCCAGAGTGCTGGGATTACAGGTGTGAGCCACTGTGCCTGGCCTGGAGAGGGAGTCTTTAAGGACGTGATTAAGGTAAAATGAGGTAATTTGGTAGGCCCTAATCCAATCTGACTGATGTCCTTATAAGAAGATATTAGGACACAGAGATAA
>CAUYLG010031412.1:0-30353 GCA_963573385.1 Cacajao melanocephalus | reverse complement strand
CTCTTCAAGGAGAACTACAAACCACTGCTCAAGGAAATAAGAGAGGACACAACCAAATGGAGAAACATTCCATGCTCATGGTTAGGAAGAATCAATATCATGAAAATGGCCATACTGCCCAAAGTAATTTATAGATTCAATGCTATTCCCATCAAGCTACCAATGACCTTCTTCACAGAACTGGAAAAAAAACCACCTTAAACTTCATATGGAACCAAAAGAGAGCCCACATAGCCAAGACAATCCTAAGCAAAAAGAACAAAGCTGGAGGCATCATGCTACCCAATTTCCAACTATACTACAAAGCTACAGTAATCAAAACAGCATGGTACTGGTACCAAAACAGAGATATAGACCAATGGAACAGAACAGAGGCTTTGGAGGCAACACCACACATCTACAACCATCTGCTCTTTGACAAACCTGACAAAAACAAGCAATGGGGAAAGGATTCCCTCTTTAATAAATGGTGTTGGGAAAACTGGCTAGCAGTGTGCAGAAAGCAGAAATTGGACCCCTTCCTGACCCCTTACACTAAAATTAACTCCAGATGGATTAAAGACTTAAACATAAGGCCTAACACCATAAAAACCCTAGAAGAAAACCTAGGCAAAACCATTCAGGACATAGGCATAGGCAAGGACTTCATGACTAAAACACCAAAAGCAATGGCAACAAAAGCCAAAATAGACAAATGTGATCTAATTAAACTTAAGAGCTTCTGTACAGCTAAAGAAACAATCATTAGAGTGAACCAGCAACCACCAGAATGGGAAAATTTTTTGCAATCTACCCTTCTGACAAAGGGCTAATATCCAGAATCTACAAAGAACTAAAACAAATTTACAAGAAAAAAGCAGACAAACCCATTCACAAGTGGGTGAAGGACATGAACAGACGCTTTTCAAAAGAAGACATTTTTGAGGCCAACAAACATATGAAAAAATGCTCATCATCACTGGTCACTAGAGGAATGCAAATCAAAACCACATTGAGATACCATCTCACGCCAGTTACAACGGCGATCATTAAAGAATGTGGAGACAACAGATGCTGGAGAGGATGTGGAGAAATAGGAACACTTTTACACTGTTGCTGGGAGTGTAAATTAGTTCAACCATTGTGGAAGACAGTGTGGCAATTCTTCAAGGACCTAGATATAGAAATTCCATTTGACCCAGCAATCCCATTACTGAGTATATATCTAAAGGATTATACATCATTCTATTATAAAGACATATGCACATGTATGTTTCATTGCAGCACTGTTTACAATAGCAAAGACCTGAAACCAGCCCAAATGCCCATCAGTGATAGACTGGACAAGGAAAATGTGGCACATAGACATCATGGAATACTATGCAGCCATAAAAAACGATGAGTTTGTGTTCTTTGTAGGGACATAGATGAATCTGGAAACCATCATTGTCAGCAAACTGACACAAGAACAGAAAAACAAACACCGCATGTTCTCACTCATAGGCGAGTGTTGAACAATGAGAACACATGAACACAGGGAGGGGGGTATCACACACTGGGCTCTGTTGAGGGTGGCTAAGGGAGGGACAGCAGTGGGTGGGGAGGTTGGGGAGGGATAACTTGGGGAGAAATGCCAGATATAGGTGATAGGGGGATGGAGGCAGCAAACCACCTTGCCATGTACGTACCTATGCAACAATCCTGCATGTTTTGCACGTGTACCCCAGAACCTAAAGTGCAATAAAATATTAAAAAAAAAAAAAGAAAGATCGATCCAGGTGAGAATAATAAGAGCATTATACTATGGGTCTGGAAATGGAGATGCAGGAGCAGCAAAACAGGTGTCATAGTAACTTAACACAGGATTGGGCTAATTTATTCTAAAATGCTCCTAGGCTTCAGGTTTGCTGGGTGAGGGATATAATAATATGCTGGGAATTGGGTGTGGGTATGATGCGATCAGTTTCAGACATGAAGAATTTGAGATGCCTGTGAGACAACTAAGTAGAGAGTTGAGCAGACTTGAATAAAGACTTGAAATTCACTAGAGAAATCCTGACCAAAAATCTGGGCTTCTGGATTTATCTGCATGCTGCCTAATAGTTGAGCCCCTAGTACTGATTATGTGTGAAAAGTAAGGACAGTGTGAAAAGTAAGAAGAGTAGAAAATCAAAATGGGCCCTAGGGAGCTTCTGCTGTTAAGGCCTGAGTCAGAGAAAGAGGAACCCCAGAGAACAGCAAAGGAACAGCCAGAGATGCAGGAGAATCTAGGAGACAGCTATGCCATGGAGATAGGAAGGGGAAAATTAATTCTCAAATATTACACAGGCCAAAAATCACATCTGACTTTCAGACAAAAATATGGACCAGTAGAATTGGGGGATGCAACTCATTAGGACTGGGAGCATTCAGGATTGCTGAAAAGAGTAAAGGATGTAGAAAAAATACAATAGATGAGAAAATAGGAAATGGAAGAACTAAAACAACTTGTTCAGTTAGAATGGCATGAAACAAACACAATTCTTCATGCTTGATCATTTGGTAAACTGGATAAAAGCCAAAACCATTTTTGATCTTAGAACCATGAGGGAGTCTCAGGGCCTTTGGTGTCCCTGCCCTTTCTCTTTTAGGCAGGTCAGGTATTTTCATATCTACATATAGACAGCACATTAGCTGAGGCTCACAGAGTGATTTATCTGATATTCAGTTAGGTATAAAAAACATCCTCCAACACGTCACAATAGGCCTTTGCCTATCCTTTTACCTCTCCTATCGGAAAACCTATCCTATAGTAATTGGCTTGGGAATCTGTGCCATCTTGCTTATTAAGTTTTCCATCTCTTTCTTTTTGTGTGCAAGCTTTAATTCTGAACTTGGAGAATTTTGAATGAAAACTCTCATATGTGACAAGGGTCATAAATGAATTGTTTATTGCATTAATTCCTGACTGCAGTAGAGAATGGGTTTTGTTGTAGTAAAGTAGCTTTTAAGACTTTTAAAAAAAAAAAATCAACAGAAACGCTTCTTATAGTTAAATAATATAATACATAAAACCAGTATATAAAATAGCATTCCAGGATATTAAACAATAATATTTATTAATATAAATGTACTTTATAACATATTGAAATTATAGAACATATTTTACATTATATTTTTTCAAGTCACTTCATGAAGTTGTTTCAATAAACACAAACAATTTAAAATCAAGATTATACCAGAAAGTTGATCATAAATGAATCTGCAGCCAATATCTGTCATGGCTTTTGCTTACATAGCTTGGAGAGAGTCCATATTCACACAGATAAGGAGCTGCAAATGGTGACTGTTTTTTAAGCTACTTACCTTGCATTATCACAATACCCTCTGCTTATATAGAGGTGGCTGAGGAAGCGCTGCACAAAGATGAACCTATTTGATGGGGACAGGATAACACATTAGTCGATTCTAATGAAATTTGCTATGTAATGCATTTTTAAAAGCACGTTGGTTTTATTTCTGATTTTAAACGGTGAGAATATATTTAAACATAAGTTATAGTAAATTTCTGTCAGATCTCTGGAGTATATAATCTTTTGTGTAAAAAAGAATGTTATTACAAGGTCTACTAAGCCAGGGTGGAGCAGTACTTTTTAAAGCAATAGAACTTTTATAAAACCCTTTTTGTTTTTAAATAAAACTTTTATTTCAGAATGGTTTTTTGATTTACACTAAAGTTGGAAAGGTAATAGAGAGTTCCCATATACGCCGCATTCAATTTTCCTTATTATTAACATCTTCTATTGCTATGATAGATGGGCCACAATTAATGAACCAAGACTGTGTATTATTCTTAGTTAGTCAATATCTATTCATACATCATGCATTAGTCACCGTGATGCCTTAGGTTCCTCTTGCTTGTGATAGTTTCTCAGACTTTCCTTGTTTTTGGTGACCTTGACAGTTTTGAGGTCAGTACGGGTCAGGTATTTTGCAGAATGTCCCTCACTTGGGATTTTTGATGTTCTTCTCATGATTAGATTGGTACTGTGAATTTTTGGAAGGAAGCCCACAGAAGTAAAGTGCCATTCTAATCACATCACAATCAACAGGACTCATCACTGTTGCTAACCTTGACCACCTGGGCGAGGTAGTGTTTCTCCTCTATTAAGTTACAAGGTTTTTTCTCCCTTTTTCATACTGAACTCTTTGGAAGGAGGCCACCGTGCACGGCCCACACTTAAAAAGTGGAGAGTTATGTTCCATCTTCCTGTAGGCAGAATACATACAGTAATTATTTGGATTTAGTCTGTATGGGGCATTTATTTCTTCTCCTCTTTTTATTTTTCTAACCTTGTTTTTATTGCTATACAATTGTACATATTTTGGGGGTACATGTGATATTTTCATGCCTGTATACAATGTGTGATGATCAAATCAGGGTAATTGAAATATCCATCACTTCAAACATTTGTCTTTGTGATGAGAACATTATGAATCTTCTTTTCTAGCTATTTTAAAATACACAATACATTGTTTTTAACTACAGTTATCTTACTCTGCTAATACTAGAACTTATTTCTTCTAACTGTATTTTTGTACCTCTTAACCAACTTCTCCTCATCTCTGCTCTCCCCTACTTCCTTTCCCACCTCTGATAACCCCCATTCTACCCTCTGCTTCCATGAGATCCACTTCCACATATGAATGAGAACATGCCATATTTGTCTTTCTGTCTCTGGCTTATTTCACTTAACATAATGACTTCCAGTTCCATTTATGTTGCTACAAGTTATAGGACTTCATTTTAATATTCCATTGTGCTTATCTACCACATTTTCTTCATTCACCCATGGATGAATACTTAAGTTGATGCCACATCCTGGCTACCGTGAATATTGCTGTACTAAACACGGGAGTGCAGGTATCTCCTCAATATACTGATTTTGTTTCTTTTGGATATATACCCAGCAGTGGTAATTCTATTTTTTTTTAAAGAGCTTCAATACTCTTTTCCATAATGGCTGTATTAATTTACCATCCAACCAACACTGTGTAAGAGTTTCCTTATCTCCCCATCCTCACAAGGGTTTGTTAATTTTTTGTGGTTTTGATGATAGCCACTCTAACTGGGGTGAGATATCTCATTGAGGTTTTGATTTACATTTCCCCCATGTCTGGTGGTGTCGAGCATTTTTTCATCTACCTGCTTCTTATTTGCATGTCTTCTTTTGAGAAATGTCTGTTCATGTCTTTTGCCCATCTTTAATTGAATTATTGTTGGGTTTTTGTCTTTTGTTTCTTTTTTGCTACCAAATTGAGTTCCTTATATATTCTTGTTATTAATCTGTTTCCAGATAGATAGTCTGTATTCCATAATTTTCTCTATCAGTATGACTTCGTGAATTTTTATTTTACATGTTCACAATCCAATACTTCTTTCACTGGGAGCCATTTCAGATAGTTCCTATGTTCTTTGGTATGCCCCATCATTGTGGAGGTTTTTAACTACTTTTTAGCACTTTCTTATTTTCTTGCAGCACAAATTAGTTCAAGTTCATCTTGAATATTTCCTGTCCTCATCCTACAATCAGCCGCTTCTCCAAAGAATCTTGGTTAATTTTATCAGAGAATTTTATTAGAGAATACTTATCAGAAACAGAAATCTGGGTGCTATGTAGGCTCCCTGTTCCCAGAATATCATTGCTTCTAGGCCCTCTCTGCTGACAGAGCAAGGAAATATATCTGTGAATTCTACATGCATATACATTAATTTAAATTAATTTAGTTTTTGTTCAATTCTAGTGTACACGTGTAGGGGTTCTAGAATTGTTAATCCACATGCCTGTTGAGCAGCAACTTTATCAGCCACAGGACAGAGCTTCTGTGTGCTTCTTTCAGCCTTTAGTCTCATAGATTCCACTCATTGTCAAAGTTACTTAGGTCAGCACCTTTACTCCTAGCTCCTCAGTGAACTTGTTTCGTACAACTGTAATACAGTGAGATAATTTTGCCACGTTCTATATTCAACCCTGGGATTTCCAGACCTCTTAAGAGTTGTTTAAAGATTTGCATAAATTACTTTTTGCTGTAAAGTCCTATGGGTTTTTACAAATACATTGTGGGAAGTATCTACCATTATAGTGTTATATGGAATCGTTTTTTTCCAGTCTAAAAAAATTGTTTATGCCCACGTACTCAACGCTTTACCTTTCCCCTGTGGAACTTCTAGCAACCACTCATTCGTTTAGCATCTCTGTAGTTCTGCCTCTTCCACTTGGTCATAATTGGAATCATATAGCATTCATGTATCACTGAGCAATATTCATTCAAGGATCATCCACGTCTTGGCAGGTTTGATAGCTCAGTCTTTGCATTCCTGTATGGTTTCCACCATATGGGCATACTACAGATCTCAGTCTCCAGAATTACTATGCTGGAGAGACAATCAGAGGTGCCTTTGATTCTTCTACTGGGATACAGCCTAAAAACAAAAAGAGAGGTTGTGGGTCACCCGATTTCAGGAATTCCAGACCAGCCTGGCCAACGTGATAAAACCCATCTCTATTAAAAATACAAAAATTAGCCAGGCATGGTGGTACACATCTGTAATACCAGCTACTCAGGAGGCTGAGGCAAGAGAATCACTTGAATTGGGGAGGCAGTGGTTGCAATGAGCCGGGATTGTGCCACTACACTCCAGCCTGGACAACAGAGTGAGACTCCATGTAAAATTAAAAAAAAAAAAAAGATGTTGAAAATGACTTTTATAGTCACCAGGTGTTATGTCCTATGAGATGCAGTCTTCACCTCTCCTTTTAGTATCTCCCACAAAATGTGTTTCCAGGTCTCACTGGTTGCTAGGTATCCCATACTATCTCCCTTTCCAGGCGTGGCTGCAAAAGTAGAGAAGACTGGGCAATATTCAGCGGTTTCAGTGAAGCCAGAAATACATCACCTCCATGACATTCTATTGTTTTTATCTGCTGAGTTTTAACCATGTACTGTTACCTCTGCCAGGAGCTCTCTCTGGTGAGCTTATCCAAATACTGCCATTCTGGGCAAATCTGACTGAATCTCTCCTCCTTTAAGATGTCTTTCCATAAGGATCTCTCAATTCCCAAAACTCTTAGAGAGCTTGCAGTTTAACTGTTACTATAGTCTATTACATATCTATACATACACACTCACACACATACACACACACACACACACACACACTCTGCGATGTTTCATATGTGTTATCTTTGCTCTTTTATGAGAAAGCAAAGAGTTTATGGCTTTTGCAGAGCAAACTCATTTGTGCTGTTTTCTATATCATCCCTCCAAGCTGAGATGGATTTTACTCACAATAGGTACTAAATGAACAATGTTAAGTAAATTTATTCTTAGTAGCTAGTCTAGAAAAAATTGTATCTATTCTTAATGCCCTTCTGCAAGGTAGACCCCATAAAGCCTCTTAACATTTTTCTATTTCATGTACTCTTTATGTATACATTTATCAAGTACCTATGACAATGTCATATTATTGCATTATATATGTGATATATTAGCATCTAATACACTGTGATAGACGCTAGAGATAAAATGATATATAATGTATTGTCCTTTCCCTCAAGAAGTTCACAATTTAGGCTTAATGGTCCATAATGTGGTACTAGGTAGAGCTAATATTGCCAGCTGCATTTCCAGGGTACCAATTTTATTATGAATCTTGCAGGCACAGAGTTTAGTGTCCATTTGGAGAAGCACAATGTGAACAGATTGTGACAGGGACTTGCCAATATCTGGTAGACCCAAGCAGAAATGGAAAGCTCCCATTCTTACTCCAAAAGATAAAAATACTTGGTAAAATACCGCAAAAAACATATAGTCAAAAGGAAGAATGAGGAATCCTCAGGTGCTAAACATGAGAAAGGAACTCAAATCTTGGAGAAGTGGAGTTGTCTGTCTTTGAGGACTGAATATGCCCTGAAGACAGCTGGATTTCAGCACCTTCACAGTGCTGGACATGGAGGTTGTGGGCCCAGAGATAAAGGAGGAACTGTCATTGGACTCTGTGAATAAACATAGACCCCAAGAAGGGAATATAATAAAGGTAAACTAAGATTTGAATATTTTATACTATCTTGAGGATTTTGAAAAAAAAAAATCTCAAAAACATAATTTATAAAACAAATTGAAAAAGTTGGTTACATCTAAACCTAAAATGATTGTATGATAAACGATATCATTGCAAGCATACAAGATGAGTGGCAGACTGAAAAAGATACCATATTTTCAACATATATACCAAGAATTAATATCCAAGATGAACAAAGAACCTTATGTATCGATAGGGAAATAAAAAACAATCTAATAGAAAACATGGGCAAAGCAAATAAATGCACTCACAGAAGAGAGAATCCAATGGCCAGTAATAAGTGCAGTGGGAGGAAGATCTTCCTCACTAATAATCAGAGAAATGCAAAATAAAATGGTAATACTAAACCATCAGACTGAATAGTACAGTATCAAAAATGAAGAATAAGAAGTTCTGCAAGTAGTATGAAGAAATGGGAAATCTATACTTGGTTGGAATGTAAATTGATAACAAGGGTAATTTGACACAATCTGGAAAAGTTGAAAATATACGTCACCTATGACAAGTAATGCTATTTTTTAGTTAAACACCTAGAGAAATTCTTACATAACTATTTAGGGAGACATAGATAAGAATATTTATTTGAATCATTATTTATAATTGCAAAATATTAGAAATGATCTAAATGGCTGAGAAATAGATAAATACAACATGGTATGTTCTTGTGGTGAAATACCACAGAGCAGAACCACAGCCCACTGACTTTTTGTCAGTAAAGTTTTACTGGAAGACAGACATGCTTCTTCATTAACGTTTTGGCCTATGGCTTCTCTTGTTCCATAATGGCAGAGTTGAGTAGTTGTGACAGAGATTATGTAGCTCACAAAGTCTAAAATATTTATGATCTGGCCCTTTACAGAAAATGTTTGCTGACTCTTGCTGTAGAACAATTGAAGATAGATGTTTCCACATGAACAGATTTCAAAAATAATGTTGAGTGTAAGTTACAAATACGCAGAATGATGCACACAATTTATTTTATGCCCACTAATTTGTAAAACAAACAGAACAGCAGTGTAAGTTGGTTATAGAAACTTTTTTGAGAAAACTTTTGTAAAAATTCAAAGGTAACAATTTTCATCCAATTCATGATAGCAATTCCAATTCTGAAGTAAGAAAAGGAGAACGGACTGGGAGGATCACACAAGGAGAGTTCAGCTGATCATGAAGGGTTTTTCTTTTTTTTTCTTAAAATAGATTTAAAGAAACTTAACAAGTATATCAACTTTGTTAATTTTGCACAATTTATATTTGTTGTATTTTCTCTGTTCTATTCTATATTGTATTTTTTTACTAAAAAAAAACGGGCCGGGGGGTTGAAGATCATCTTAGTAGGTTCCAGAAAGCCTGGATTCTATCTCAGAGCAGTCAAGGCTTGGCTCATACCCACCTGGCTGTTGCCATTTAAGTGCACACCAAACTCCTTCAACTCCCAGGACTAACACCTCTTTGGCTAACAGCTTTCTTTGACTTTGTCTGAACCCAGTCAGTCTCTGCATGTAGTAGGCTAAAGTGTCAAGTATTTACTTCCACTCACCCGGAACACCCTTCTCAATGGCTGAAGAGAGTTGGTGTGTATGAGCTCAGCAGGACCAACAGTGAGAGAACCCTGGGGTATGTATCCTGTGCTGCTTCCCAGAGTTCCCACCCAGAGAAAGTCAGTTGCATACAGTAAGAATTTATTTGGTATTATGTCCAGTACTGCCTCTTTTCCCTCTCCCCTAGTGGTGTTTCCTGGAATTATTTCCCAAGTGAACTACTGCACTCAAATTCTTGTCTCAGCATCTGTTTCTAGGGGAATTCAAACTAAGACAGTCATTTACATTTTATAAATATGATCACACAGTCAGTTCCTCAAAGATCTAGAAGCAGAAACACTATTTGATCCAGCAATCCCATTACTGGGTATATACCCAAGGGAATATAAAGCATTCTGTTATAAAGATACACGCCTGTGTATGTTCATTGCAGCATTAGTCACACTAGCAAAGACATGGAATCAACCCAAATGCCCATCAGTGATAGACTGGATAAAAAAAATACATGGTACATATATACCATGGAATACTATGTAGCCATAAAAAGGAATAAGATCATGTCCTTTGCAAGGACGTGGATGGAGCTGGAAGCCATTATCCTCAGCAGACTAACCCATGAACAAAACCAAACACCACATCTTCTCACTTATAAGTGGTAGCGAATGATGAGAACACATGGACATATGAGGGGAACAACACACACTGGGGCCTGTCAGAGGATGGAGGGTGGAAGGAGGAAAAACATCAGAAAGAAGAGCTAATGGATGCTGAGCTTAATAGCTAGGTGATGGGTTTATCTGTGCAGCAGACCACCATGGCACGTTTACCTATGTAATAAACATGCATATCCTGCACATGTACCCCAGAACTTTAAAGCTGAAGATAAAAAAAAAAAACCCTGAAAATAAATAGCTATTTAATATCTTTGGAATAGCTTACATAAAAAGACTGATAATATAAAAAATATGCTCATATATAATTTCCATAGTTGTTATATCTTTGTGAAGTAGATCAGATGGGGCATATAATTTTCTATTTTACAGGAAAGGAAATCGAGGGCTGAAGACGTTAATCTCCCACCACCACCAACAACAACAAAAACCAGAACGAATAGAATTTTCACTAAGATCCAAGTCTTCTGACTTTCAGGTTGAATCTTTCTATCGTGCTGTTCTACTTGAGGACATCATTCTCAGGCCTTCATTTCCACTGTTAAATGTAGGCTGTATTAAGAGACCTTGAATCTATAACAAATGGTGCCACTTTGATTTTGCTGTAACTGCCTTGGAAATAGTCACACATATGTCCTAAGGGGGCTTTGTTCTGTGTACTTCAGAGGACTCTGGGTTTTCCTGAATGCCAGCTGGTGAAAATGCTTATTTAGACTATTTTTGGGGAGCGACAAACAAGGTGTAAAAGCTCCAAGGCTCTGTAGGAAAATCACAGGTGAAACAGACTTTCTTCCGATCTCTTGTCTCTCAGTTTCCAAGGTTCACCTTCAAAGGGTGGCGTGTCAAGCTTCGTGAACTAATTGCTTTAGCTTTGAGGTTCTGCAGCTTGTTAAAAATTCTCATTCCTTATTGATTCCCTGTGGCTTTTCAAAAAGGAAGGACACTTTTAATCCAGCATGTGAAGAACCTGTGATATGATATCATCAGGAGTTGAAGGCGATCAAAGTCCGGATTTCAAAACCCATTGCTGCAATATGTTTGCTTGTCAGATCTCATTTGTTGACAGTGTTCAAACGTGTGTAATTTCTTGCAAGGCAGACTTTTAAAATGTGAGGACATGGCAGTAATGAAGAAAATTTGTACGGTGGGTGAACTGAGAGCTGGAGCGTTTGAGCTTGACCTGGTAAAGTCAACACAATGCCGGCATTAGTATTCAGATGAAATCTCAGCTCCTGTGAACAAGCTGCCATGCAGTCAATTTGTCAAGATAAAACTTCAGAGCCTTGTTCTGTGTCTCTTCTTTCTAATAACCAGAACTTCCAAGACAAAGTAAGAGGCAATTTCAAGGATATTGACGACAATCCTGTTTCTGAAAGGGTTGCCCTGAATATAGTGGCAAAGTGCTTAGTCAAGTACTTTATAGTTTACAAAATGTCCTCTCTTAATTTTGCTGGTTTGGTCCTCGTGGTCATTCCATGGAGTTGAGAACGTTCTTCAACAATGTTGGATACTAATTCATCCACTGATTATTAAGTATAATGCTTGGAAGGCACATAGAAAAACTTTTGATTGTGACTAAAGACAAAGCAACCTAAGCTCTGGGAAAGTCTACCCGTCCTTCATTCTGTGAACCTACTCTATGATCATTTAGTTAAATTACCATCTAATCCCCATGTTCTTAGCCACATTGGTAAAGAGTAAATGCTGGGCTGGGCACGGTGGCACACCTGTAATCCCAGCAACGTGGGAGGCCGAGGTGGGCAGATCACTTGAGGTCAGGAATTCGAGACCAGCCTGGTCAACATGGTGAAATCTCATCTCTACTAAAAATATAAAAATTAGGCATGGTGGCACACACCTGTAATCCCAGCTACTCAGGAGACTGAGACAGGAGAAATTGTTTGAACCCAGGAGGCAGAAATTGCAGTGAGCCAAGATCGTGCCACTGCATTCCAGCTTGGGTGACACAGCCAAACTCCATCTCAAAAAAAAAATGGAATAAATGCCTCTTTTAATAGAGCTGGCTTTATAGAGGTAAGATGTTGACACTAAGTAGTGGTTAAGGGGCGCAATCAACTCAGGATAACCCTTCATAGGTGATAATAAAATAGTTATACCTTTGTCCTTCTGTAATTTCACATTTTTACCTCAGTTATCATTACTCTATTAGACAATTTCAAAGTGTATTCCAAAGAGCTTTAAGGATGTCAATGGGCATGACTTTTTTTTAATAAAATTAAGATATCAGTAGGTACAATTTGTTTGTCTTTTTTAATAAAGTAAGGTTAGTGGTCAAATAAGTTTGAGAACTGTTTGTTTAAACAAGTTTAGGAATTGCTGGTTAAACTAAGCTGAAAATTTCTCAGTGGTAGATTCTGCAAAGTATTTAATGCACTCATATATATTGTACCTCCAAAAGAGATCATAGATAGTAGTGTTTCTTAAATACAATTGCTCATTAAGCTCCTTTGCCTGGATTACCTCAAGGACTGGCACTCTGCAGAATACAGAATGGAAAATACCAGTTAATATTCTTCTAATACCCAGTTAGTTATTAGAAGAAAATATAATTTCATTGGCTTCTCTTAATTAGGTCGTTATCCCCATGCAATAAATTTGATAACTTAGTTTATCCCTAATGTTTTCCCTTTTTTAATTTTTTTTTTTAAGACAGAGTCTCTCACCCAGCCTAGAGTGCAGTGGTGTGGTCTCAGCTCACTGCAACCTCCATCTCCTGGGCTCAAGTGATCCTTCCATCCCAGCCTCCCGAGTAGCTGGGACCACAAGCTGCACCACCACATCTGGCTATTTTTTTGTATTTTTACTAGAGACAGGGTTTCACCATGTTTCCCAGGCTGGTTTGAACTCCTGAATTCAAGTGATACGCCTGCCTTGACCTCCCAAAGTGCTGGGATTACAGGTGTGAGCCACTGTACCTGGCCATTTTCTCTTTTTTCTATGAAATTTTCCTGGAAAAAAAAATATATAATTTACTTGCATGTTGGTTTGTCCAGGAAATTAAGGTCTGGTATCCTCATTGCTATAGAAATTCATGTCACTCTGTAGGCTTATAAAGTATTGACGAGGAGAACTGAGAACTCAAAGTGCTCATTTTTGAAAGTAGTGTTTTTCATTGAGTCCATTAAATTTCTAGGCTATAATCTGAATTTATCAAAAGTATAATGTACATGTCAGACATTTTACTCCCTGACAAACCAATGTGCATAGAAAATAAAATATTTGTGAGAAAATAACAGACCAACGCTAAAGAAGAGAAAGTGACAATATTATTTTATTGCAGGAGGGCATAGACAGTTGTATTTATTAAATACATGACAAATAGGCACGAGGAGATGAGCTAGATACAGGAATACAGATGGAAATAAACTTCCCTGGTCCTCTGAGAAAGACACAAGTTCAACTGATCATTACAGAGGAGATGAGTGTTTTGAAGGAGAAGCAGAGGGTTTTGTGGATGTGATTAGCAGATGGACCTAACCAGCGCAGTGGGTCAGGGAGGGATTTTCTCAGGAAATGACATTCAGGCTGGAGTCTGAATCTTGAGCTCTGAAGCAGGTGTTGGGACATTCAGAGCAAAGTGGATGGTATTTGCAAAACTACACATGCTAAAAGATAAGAGAGAAGTCCGTCAGTAGCAAATCATCCTCTGGAGGTCCTCCTCAGAATATGTCACAGCTTCTTGATTCCTCCTTACATACCTGTGAGAGGCATTCACTAAGTCAGTTGTTTATCACAAACCTACTATGAACGAGATTCCATTGAAGACATAAAGGATGTCTAATACACATCAGAGTAACTTAAGGCTCAGGAGCAAGCTACGAATGAATGAAGAAAATAAGGCAAAGACAAATAAATATTCAATGTCATTAAAGAGCATGTGGAATATAAGAGATGGGGGTGAAACTAGGATAATCCACTCAGTGGGTCCAGTTGTGGCCATATGTGAAGGACACCTGCAAAGCCTTGTCCAGGTGCTTATGGAAAACAGACTCTAGGGTATTTGAAAATGCGCTAGGTACACACTAAAACAGAACCACTGTTTAAATGCTGAAGATAGTTTCCATCTGATAGGAGGTGATGATCCAATACACCTTTAGAGGACTGTCTTCCCTTATTCAGGCAAACCCCTTTCCTCAGGCTTTTCATTATATAAATGCAATAATAGTAATATATAGACATCTTATTTAAATCTCACAATAGCCATATGAGGAACATACAGTCTTGCATTGCTTGATGATACTTTCTGAAAAATGCATTGGAAGGTGATTTTGTCCTTGGTGAACATCCTTTTGTGTACTTACACAAAGCTACACAGTATAGCCTACTACACACCTATGCTATTTAGTATAGCTCCTAGGCTACAAACCTGTACAGTGTGTTACTGTGCTGGATATGGTATTTGTGTATATAAACATACAGTATTACAATCTCATAGGACCACTTTGTCAATGATTGAACAGCTCATGACTGTACTATTATTATCATCTCCACCTTACAGATGCGACTATAGGGAGGTTTATCAACTTGCCCAAGGTCATATCGAGTTTGGAACTATAACCCTGGTTTGCTAACTCTAGAACCTGCTTCTCTGAGTTACTTGAAGTAGCTTTGACAAACTATCCTAAACTAGACACCTTGAAACCAGAGAAATTGACTCATCATTCTAGAGACCAAAAATTCAAATTCAAGGTGGCAGCAGGGCCAGGCTTCCCCTGGAGACTCTAGGGGAGATTGTTTCTTGTCTCTTCCAACTTCTGTGGCATCCCTTGGCTTGTGGCCACATCACTCCAATCTCTGCCTCCAGGTTTACACTGCCTCCTCCTGTCTGTCTCTCCTCTCTGTGTCTCTTAAAATATAGAGACCACCTGTATAAGCCAGGGTAATCTTATCTGAAAACCTTTAACTTAGTTATCTTTACTTGCAAATATCTTTTTTTCCAAATAAAGTAATGTTCAGAGTTTCTAGAGAAGTGGACATAGACCTATATTTTTGGAGATCACCATTTAGCCCACTACTCTGCCCTTACCCAAAACATCATACTATTCAAATGGTGATGTGGTCCAGGCAGCTAAAACTACTTCGAGGTAAAAATGTAAAACATTGCCTATGCTGAAGGCAGAGAGCCCAGTTAACATTTTGGGGAAAATGTGTTTCGTCTTGGGAGGAGATGGGGATGATGGGGAAGATGCTATGATGTTTATTTTCCACTGTGATTCCCATAACCGGAGCTGGTGGGAACATTTTCAAAATCAACCTTGTGAAACTCTGGACAAAAACAGAATGGTTTAGGGACCCAAGGCTCAAGTGAGGTGCAAGTTTGGGGACTGTGCACTACTTCTGAATTGAATCCACACCTGTCTGGCTCACAGAAGAACCAGTGTTGTGAATCACATTCTTTTCATACAAGTTATGATTGATAATTGCTTTTAAAAAGTTTAGGCTTTGGAATACCCATTTTCTGTCTCTTCTATTTTCCATCAGTTCTCTAAACATGCTGTCATCTCCTCTGAAAACAATAGTGGTATTGTCTCCTTTATAAATACACATTGTACTAGTTAATGATTTGTGATTTGTCACATTATTTAAATTGTGAGCAGTAACTAGAGCAATGGACATAGAGATGGGGATGATGAGCCTCAGAAGAAGGTTGATCTGTGTACAGCAAAGCCAGCAGCAGAGCAAACAACCCTAGAGTTACTGCAGCGATTTCATAATTTGAAGGATGACCATGACGGTCAGGACCAGCTTGAAGGCGGAGGGCAGGGGACAGAAGCCGGCTCTTTTCGTCACCCCACACTTTAACCATGTAGTCCATCATAAATAAAGTGGATTACCACATTTGTCACATTTCACAAACAAAATTGCCTTTTATTCTGCGGGAGGGCAGTATTTCCTCTTTGGTGAGGTTTAAGCTGCTGTGGCTTTCGTAGCTCCCCTCCTGCAATCTCAGAGTTGGCCGTGGTAACATATTCACTTTCTCTTCATGAACTGTCATTCCACAGAGAGACGTGAACACAGAAGAACAGAGAGAAATCAGGGAAGCCAGAAGTCCATTCTAGAAACAGAGGATGGAGGAAATATCCACAAACAAAATTAAAATGCCCCTAAGTAGATGCCCACTGCTCTATAAAGCTTTTCAAGTTTTTTAATCAGGCATGTGAGTAGGGAAAGGTATGTCTTGAGTCTAAGTATTGCTCTCACTAACACAGTTTTTCATCAACAATGATTAATCTAGTGTCCTTGCTGCAGAGTGTGATTCTCGGAAACTACAATCTCTTACTATTTGGGGAGTATTAATTTTCATAAATATAACACAAACAGTTCCTACAGACCTGTTTTCTGAATTAAGCTTTTGCTTAAGTAGGCAAGAGCCGTCCTCAGCCTTCATGTCTGCCAGGAAATATTAGGTCACACAGTCTCCTATTTGACCTGGGCATATTGTTGGCAATATCCCTAGATCTTATGATCTTGTCTCTAGCAAGAAAAGAAAATAAAGAAAAGAAAATAAAGAAATATCTCAGCTGTTGCAAACTTTATGTCAATTTACTTAATATTATTTTCATTATAATTATAAAAGTAATATATATTTATTATATGTAACTTAAAATAAAGAAACATGGAGAATAAATTGAAAAACCTGTAATAACATTACTTAATGGTAACTTGTGGTGATAATATTTTCATATATTTTTTGGTGGTAATATGTAACTTGTTTTTTTTTTTGAGACAGAGTTTCGCTCTGTTGCAGGCTAGAGTGCAGTGGCATGATCTCAGCTCACTGCAACCTCTGCCTGTTGGGTTCAAGCAATTCTCCTGCCTCAGCCTCCAGAGTAGCTGGGATTACAGGCATACGCCACCACACCCAGCTAATTTGTGTATTTTTCGTTGAGACAGGGTTTCACCATGTTGGCCTTGATCTCCTGACCTCATGATCTACCCGCCTCAGCCTCCCAAAGTGCTGGGATTACAGGCAGGAGCCACCATGCCCAGACAATATTTTACATTTATATGTATATTGAATTTATATATATATATATACTCACTTTATATATATATGTGTGTGTGTATATATATATATACACTCACATACACACACACACACACATATATATATATATATATACATTTTTATATGTATTGAATTCCTACTGTGAGTAGAACTAAAGTAGGCATTTGACAAAAGATCATTCATTTAAATTCACGGAAACACTCTATTAGACATATTCCGTTCCTCTGATTTTATAATGACATCCTGATGCCCAGTGAATTTTCAGAGAATCTCAACTGAAAAGTAGTAAAAGTGTCACTAAAAGTGTCTAACTTCAAGCCTCATCCTTCTAACCTTAATGCTTCATTGTCTCTTGTGTATATATCTATACATACATACATACACAGCGCTACTTGGAACTTAGAGTCTTTTATTTTGATTTTCATGATGGCAATCACAAGCATTTCCCTCTGTTATTAAATATTCCCAGAAAATATTATTCTAATGGTTGGATAGTGTTTTATTGCATGAGCATCTCAGATTGTAATATTGTAATGTTCTTCAGTGAACTTAAATATTTGACCTCTGATTGGTTCCTTGGGATAGGCCCTAGAAGTGTATTGTAAAAGCTGTGACTATTTGTCAGACTCTCAACATTTATTCTGAAAGTGAAGGACAGTAGCTTATCTATTATTAAACATTCACTAAGCCAAAAGCCATTTACATGGGGTGTGGGGCTGGGGGTTAGGTTGATAAGAAGCAGGAGGAGAGAAAAGAACAGAAAAATGGGGGAAAGCTTCTGCTGAAGAAGTGAAGGAAACAGGATGAGCTGGGACCCTGAGGCACTGATATGTGTTAATGGCCTGTGTTTTTCATCTCCTTTCTTTGGTAGATCCATCAAATCATCCTTTACATATCACCCTCCTAGCTCTGGCGAGGGGCGATTAGGATCTGAAGTGGCACAAACAGTATAGTAAAAGGAGAAGGAGTTTGGGAAAAGGGTCCTACAGAGAAAACAGGAAAGTTACCACCTGCCTCTGCAAGGTCTCGCTGCCTGCACTGGGCACACCATCACTTTGTACAGCCAGAAGAAGGGCTTGCCTGGTGCTCCCAAGCCACTGTTCCTGACTCCTCTGCGGACCATTGCTGATGAGATCAGTTTTTTAAAGACAGGTGTAGCCAGATGGTCCCATTCGTTCTCCTTTGCTAAAATTCTTACAGAGAAAAAGATTTCACGAGATAGCCTTTATTTGTCAACCAGGTCATCAATCTTTGCTGTCAAATTCACATTATACTAAGGCTTATTCTTCCATGGGGTTACCTTGATGCAAGGCTTCCAAAGCACTATTTCCAGTCTCTGGTCTCTGTGTTCTCAGTAACTGATACCTGGCCACGGGCTTTCCAACTGTGCTGTCTTGAGTGTTCCTCTTGTATCTGCAGCCTGCATCCTAACTGCAGTCCCCTTAATTGCCCAGTAAGTATGGCCATCCAGAAATGAGTTAGCAGCTTTGACGTCTGGTATCTTCTTCTCCTTTACCCTGGAACCTAGGCCTCTGCTTGTGTGTTTTTTCTCTGTGTGCTTTCTAAAGCTAGTCAATGACATCACATTGAATTCATCAAACAAACAATATTAAACAGCTATGATGTACCAGCCATTCCGTTATTCTATTTCTATTTCTAGAAATAGACAAAAGAAGAAACCATGATTCCTGCCCTCAGGAAATGTTTAGTGAGTCAGGGAAAAATGCAAATAAATAATTGCAGTAGATTTGTATAAATAAATTATTAGACATACGCCCAGGGTACCATAGAGAAGCATCCAAATTAGATTGGGAAGTAATGGAGGCTTTGCAGAGGAAATGGAAAGAGTTCTGAATGATGTACAAATGCGAAGTAGGAGGAGGGGGAGAAAAATGTGTCCGTGGAAGAAATGACAGCAGGGGAGCAGGCAGGGGTCTTTGAGACCAAGTGTGTAATAGGCGGGGTAGCCAGATTTAGCAAATAAAAATCCAGGACACCAGTAAAATTTGAGTTTCACATAGACAACACATAATGTTTGAATGTAAGTATAAATACATCCCATTTAATATTTAGAATATACTCATACTAAACCATTATTTGTGATTTATCTGTGATTCAAACTTAATTGGGTGTCCTGGATTTCACTGGACCACACTAAGTTGATAGAGAATGGCTAGTGATGTATGGACTGCAATAAGAAGTGAATAATGGAGTGGCCAGAGGACAAGGGCAGGGATCGAATCACGAAGAGCCATTTAAACGTGGTCCCAAAAGCACGAGAGATCATTGACAGATTTCAGGCAGCCAGTAATAATCATATTTGCATGTTCAGGGTCACCTAGCCCTCCATCTGGGGCATGAGTGCAGGAGACCACACTGCTGGGGTGCCCCAGGTGAGAAGTAAGGGTGTGTGAATTGAGGCAGTGAGGGAAGGGGAGCCTGCACCTCCCAGGGCTGTCTGCTTGTCACTCTCCTTCTGTGTACTGATTTTCCGGTGAGGTCCTGACAGTTTACCTATAGGAAGAACTGCCCAGAGCACCTTTGATATTGACCCAACATGGCGAGAAATCTTAGGCTAAGAATGCCCAGTCCTTGTAGGTGAAGAATTCACTGACAGTAGAAGGAAGGTAGATTAACACTGGCTGCGTGTGTCAGACAGGACTAACAATGCAAATTTAAAAAACAATGACAGTGCATTTTTATACATATAAGGTCGGGCATGGGCTCAAGTTGCTGCAGAGAAGCTGGACTTGGGCAGGACTCTTCATTTATTCTTTCAGGTACCAGAGCCCTTGACCTTTGCAGTGTGCCCAAGGCCATATAGATATATGGTTCGGGTTCAGAGACTGGCCTGAAGACCAGATCTTCTGACTGAATGCCCTTTCAATACCATCACTTGATTTTTGTTTTCATTTTGTTTTGTGATATAATTTGTATATTTGTCCCCACCCAAATCTCATGTTGAAATGCAATCCCCAGTATAGGATATGAGGCCTGGTGGGAGGTAATTCAATCAGAGGGGCGGATTTCTCATGAATGGTTTAGCACCATCGCCTCAGTGATGTCTTTAAAACAGTGAGTTCACACAAGAGCTGGTTGTTCAACAGTGTGTGGCACCTCCTGTACCACTCTCTCTCTTGCTTATTCTTTCGCTGTGTGACCTGCAAGCTCCCGCTTCGCTTTCTGCCATGAGTAAAACCTTCCTGAGCCTTCCCCAGAAGCTGAGTGATGCTGGTGCTATGCTTCCTGGAAAGCCTGCAGAACCATGAGCCAATGAAGCCTCTTTTCTTTATAAATTACCCAGTCTCAGGTATTTCTTTATAGCAGTACAAGAACGGCATGACACAGTTAGCCTAGGTTGACAAAACAACAGCAAATGGGTGCAATGTATAAACAGACGTGGCTAACAATAAGTACAATTGGGCCTGAGATAAATGTCCTGGATGTAAACAAATTTTCATGGGCGCTGAGGACAGGTCATTGGGAGTGAGGAGACTGAGAATGATTTCACAGGATGAATGAATTTATGCTGTGCTCTGCAAGATCAGGAGTCTATGGCAAGGGAATAAAAGGGAAGCAAGGAGCTATGAAGTCTTTGCTATATTCAAAGTAGTCCTTTGTGTCTAGGTCACAGGGGCCTTGAGGGAAGAACTGGGAATGACAAGCGCTGCAAAGCGTCTTGGAAACCCTAATAAGGAATTTGGCCTATATTCCGCAGGCATGAGAAGTTACCCAGTTTGTAAGCAGGAAATAACCTAATCATAGTTGTGTTTTAGAAGAAAAGCTGAGGCCACAGGGTGGAGGTGTCTTACATGGGGGAGACATTTAACACAAAGAGACATTTCAATAAGGTTACTGAAGCAGATTAGGAGTGTTACTAAAGTGCACTCTGTGGATCTCTGGGTCTCTGAGCAACTTGGGGTGAAAGAGGCTCTCAAGTAAGTCTGGAGACACAGAACCTACTGTCTTTCTTATATCTCCAAACTATTTAAATACAGAATTTTTAAAAATAAGAGTTCTGTGGAACTAATATAAGTGACATTTAAAATATTTAAATACTGGTAATGAATGAACACCAACTAGTCAGAATGAATGCCAGCATGGCCTTGGAGGCCCTCTGCAATACCAAGCATGTCCCAGATCAGGCAGGCAAATGGGAAGTGCCAGGTAAGGATGGGGGTAGGGCAGCCAGGATGCAGAGGGAACTCATGGTATCCATCTCTGCAAGTAAGGTCAAGTTGCTGATGTCAATATTATGGTAGGTTAAAAACATACTTGACATTCATCTGCTCAGAAGCCACATCAAGCCTTATCTGAAACCAGGCATCATCCCCTACTCTCTCTATATTAAATAAGATTATTTCTTGTTTCTGAAAAATGCCTTCTGTTTTCTGTCTTTATGCTGTTGCATAGAGTATGTTTCCAAAGTATGTTCAGGAAAACTCCAACTCTTGGGACTAAGACTCATCCAGTTTGATCTGGTACAACCATGTCAGTTGCAAAAACACTGAAACACACCATCTCCATTTGGAAAGCTCCTCTTGATTATAAGAATAGGAGCAAAGTGAAAATACTGCAGAAATCCCCACCCACTTGCTTTCCTCATTGCTCCTGAGGCATGGATCTATGACAATTCAAAAGCCACAGCTGCACTCCCTAGAAGAGACCCTGCCATTACACTCCAAAAAGCCTGGACCGTTCCTGCCTCAGGGCCTTTGTATATGACGTTTCTTTTACTTCCGATGTTCAATCACCCTCTTCCAGCAGAAACTTCTTCGTGCTCTGGCATTTAATCTGAGACCTACTTTGATGTCTTAACTTCAGTCTCACCTCCTCAGAGAGTCCCTCTCTGATCTCCCTATCCATGGAGACACCTCCTTTTTATTTGTTCTTGCAGTCTGTTAACTTCCTTCTTGGCATCTATAATAATTTGGAATCTGATTTTGTTAGTATGATTTTTTAAAACTCTCATCTCTACTAGGATATAAGATTTATAAAGACAGGTGCAGCATCTGCCTGGTTCACCACTGTATTCCCAATTTCCTACAGCAGAGTATGGTACAATAGTAGATGTTCAGGAACAATCTGTAGAAGAAATAGAAACAGGCAGGCCAGCTGCCACCTGGCCACCTGGGAGACTGGTAACCAGAGAGGGACTCCAGGCCTTGAGGGGGTTGCCCTCCTCTCCCCACCATCTGCAGTGTGCAGAAGACCTTCATGTTCAACCTCATTGAGTTCTGGGCCAATCGATGCAGTGGGCTTGGGCTTGGGCTAAAGTCCAGCCATCAGAGTGAAATGTTTCTCTAAGTAAGCTTAGAGCTTTCAGGCCTCACAGTTATGTATTTAGCTTTCAAAGGAATTATTCAAATGCTCATTGCGGCACTGTTTATAATAGCAAAGTCTTGGAACCAACCCAAATGCCCATCAATGATAGACTGGATAAAGAAAATGTGGCACATATACACCATGGAAAACTATGCAGCCATAAAAAAGGATGAGTTCATGTCTTTTGCAAGGACATGGATGAAGCTGGAAACCGTCCTTCTCAGCAAACTGATACATGAACAGAAAACCAAGCACCACATGTTCTCACTCATAAGTGGGTGTTGAACAATGAGAACACATGGACACAGGGATGGGAACATCACACACCAGGGCCTGTTGTGGGGTGCAGGGGCTGGGGGAGGGATACTAGGGGATGGGGGGATTGGGGAGGGATAACATTAGGAGAAATACCTAATGTAGGTGACGGGGGGATGGATGCAGCAAATCACCATGGCATGTGTATACCTATGTAACAATCCTGCACAATCTGCACATGTACCCCAGAACTTAAAGTATTATAATAATAATAATAATAATAAAAGAATTACTTGTCCTTCAGAGCAGCAGAATTGGGCCTCATTCTTCCAGATTACTCCAAAACAAATGTCGCCCATTTCTGTCCACATTTGTAGAATATTCAGTAGTCATAAGTAGTACTGAACAGGGCAAAAGGCACACCAACCGCACTGCTTTGCACCCTGACCAACTTCATCCCATATTTTAGTTTGCATTGCCATAATGGTACCTGTTATATTATAAAATTAGGTGACATTACAAAATATAGGTCCTAAATAATCCAATTATATTTTTCTCCTCTCTGGCACAACAAATACTTTATATAATAAAGAAGAAAAGAAATGTAGGCTTGATCATCCAATGAGGCTCTGGGAATATTGATGCAAAGAAATTATTCTCTTCCGCTTTTCATCATAGTTTTTTCCCATAGTCTTGGGGATGCTTCAGAATATTAAGAGAAAGAAATAAATAACTCACACATCTATAGTCATCTTTGAAACTTGTAAAAAAGTCAGCAGTACAGTTGTATATATATGGAAGCATAACAAAATGACATGTTTAAATATAGATAAGTAGATAAATAGATGATAGTTGATGATGATGATGGATAGATGATAAATAGATGATAGATAACGGATAGATAAATATTAGATGATAAATGATGATATGATGATGATGGAGAAGATAGGTAGATGCAGACAGACAGATTAGATCTCTGCATAGATGTAAACATACAGACAGAAGGAAAGGAAAAAAGAGGGATATACAACACTATATCCTATTTGCGACTAACACATATATACAACTTACCAATTCTACATTTTCTCATTTGATTATCAGGACATACGTGTGGATACTTAAAGCAGGGGTTATTTTTCTATTTTACAAACAATCAGAAACAGCCTCACTAGATATCTAGTGCTTTACCCAACTTCACACAGCTAAGAGTGAGAGGAGCCTCCTGGAACTCCACACTCTTCTTTATATGTTCTTGATACAGAAGTTCTAAGAAACAAAACCCCTGAACTACATAACAGCCACGCATTTAAGGTTTGGGCATCTGGAAATACTTTTTCGTATGAGATAATGTATTTTATTTGTAGGTTAGAACATCGTCTGTAACGTATGTTTTCAGTTTAGCAGAGTTTAAGGAAATTTCTTAGTTTGGGCTTCGGTATTCCTGAGATGGTGTAAAATTTGCTGTGTTCATCTGTATTCACATGCTGCCATCAGGAAATATATTATTACCAACGTGGGCCCAGAAATCACTGCTGTGATTACTTCTGAGATTAAGCCTAATACTTAGGACTTTAACCTACTCTTCCTAGAAATCCAACCACTAATTTCCAATCCAATGTTCTGATTTTTATGTTTCAATATTTCTGATGTATTTTTAATTAACCTCAGTGCAAGAAAGGAAAATACACTTTGATGTTTTCTCTTTTTTTGTGTGTCCTCTGTGTGTCTTCCCAAGAGGAGGCAAGATACAGAAGGATTTTTAACACTTTGGTGGAAACTGGCAGAGAGGTCTGCATTCATTTAAAGATTTGAAGGGTAAACAAAGAGACCAAAAGAAGAGGAGAAACAGTAGATATTTGGTGAATGATACAGTTGTTAAATTTTGTTATTTTTTTCTATTTAAGGAATGTGATTGTTGTGGGGGCTAGGGGAGGGATAGTGGGAGGGAGGGTGGGGAGGGATAACGTGGGGAGAAATGTCAGATATAGGTGATGGGGGGATGGTGGCAGCAAACCACCTTGCCATGAATGTACCTATGCAACAATCTTGTGTGATCTGCACATATACCCCAGAATCTAAAGTACAATTAAAAAAAAGAAATGTTATAATTTATTTATTTTTGAGAGATTCATTATTAACCAATACTTTATAGATTAGGCTACTCATTAAACTTTTTGAAAAGTTGGGGTAGTGATAGAAAGTTTTTTGGGAGACATGGCATTCTCCTGCATGTGGCCTGCACATGGGCTTCCTGAAGCCCCTGTGACATCTGGGTGGCGGGTGGGGCAAGTTTCACTGCTTTGGCCCAGCACCATGAAGTTATTTGGCTGCAAAACCTATTTCTTGAGGAAAACCCATATTAGTCACAGAATATACTTAAGGCCACTGCTGGAAGTACATTCATGTTTAAGTTCAATCACTTTCTTATGTTTAAATTAGCCAGCTAATTTGATATTTTAAAAACTTACTGGTCTCTAATTATGTTGAGCAAAATCAATGTTTTTTGGGAGGCAGGGTAAGGACTAGTCAGGAGGGAGAGATCAGGATTGAGTTTACCATCAAGGTGAATAAAAGATTTATTTTCCTCTCACACTCTTCCTTCAGGTAACCACCTGTTTATGATGTGGATACACTCCTTCTACTTGACAGCTAGTGGCATTTTAGCAAATTTTTTGAGCTTTTTTCATTCTACTCTTTCCCTTGTGGCTTGTACTAGTAGAATAAGGGGGGAAATACCCACAAATGTCCTTGTTAAGCAGAGTTAAATCTTTTTTACAAGCCCTCCATCATCTATCTCTTGGAACTGCCTCCTCAAACTTGGTTAGTTTGTAGAATTTCACACACTAATCTTCCTTAACTTGCTTCTGAGCAGTCTTCATTTCTCCCTCTTCTCTCTTGTTCATAAACCCTATACTTTTCTGTCCTGGTAGCTCAGTGATGTAATCATTCTTTCCAACACCATTTCTGAACACTGGAGGGGATTTACAGTCCCTGCCACACACACGGCCATGTAGAGCGGCTGCATGAGAAATCTCCAAACCAAGTTGCTGAGCCCCATTCAGTTGATTTGAGTCTCAACTTAAGTAAATGTTTGGTAGAGAGACATCAATATTAAGCTTAGTGCTGAATTTTGAAAACAGATAACAGTAAGCAATGGGCTTTGCTGTGGACTAAAGGTTTGTGTCCCCCTAAAATTCATATATTGAAGCCTTTATCCGCAGTGTGATGGTATTTGGAGATGAGGTCTTTGAGAAGTAATTAGGTTATGAGAGTGGAGCCCTTGTGAGATTAGTGCCTTTACAAGGCGATTCAGGGACCTGAGCTCTCTCTCTAGTCTCTGACTTGTGAGGACACAACCCAAAGTTGGCTGTCTGCAAGTGAGGAGGTGGGTCCTCAGCAGACACCTGATCTGCCAACACCCTTGATCTTGGATTTCCAGCCTCCAGATTGTGAGAAATAAATGTTTGTTGTTTAAATGACCCAGACTATTGTATTCTGTCATAACTGCCTGAAAGAACTAAGATGGGCTACCTGAAAATGGAAGTAGATTGCCATAAATTGGCCCTATCCTCAAATTTTGCACATAGTGGCCTGATTAACCTCAATTCATGGTCCAATTATCATAGTCCAAGCACTGTGAAGGCCTCTGGTTCCTGGAACACAAAGCTCATGGACATTTGATGAAATGACCATCTCTCAGAGGTCTTCTATGTTCTCGAAATGACAAAAAATTTTATTTGTCAATTATGATATTTTTCCTTAGTTACACTTATGAAACTCTAATAGTTGTGGCCTCTATTGATGTGATGTGAATATAGATATTCCGTTCTTTCCCCCCAAAATCTGTCTACTAAAATGCATATTTTACTTCAGAAACAAAGGTAAAGAGAGGTGATTCTTTTTTACCTTAACTCTTTACAAGGTTTCTATCAATTTTGGGGGTCAATTATTTTCTGGATTGGGAGCCAGGTGAAAGAAATTAAAAATTTTAAACTATTTTCTTAGTACCATACTTGACATTCCTTTAAAATCATTGTTTTTAGAATATGCCTGAGCTCTTCCCGTCATCCCAGATTTTCAGAGTTATACAACACATATCTTTTAAATTTAAAAGGGAACAAGTAAAATTCTCCAATCAGTAAAACTCTGCTTAACACTGCATATATTACCTAATACTCATAATTCTCCAAGTAGAGTTTTAGCCTTATGCTTCTTTACAATTTATTCCAAAATGTCAAGTCAAAATTCCATTGGATTTCTAAGCAGAAAATGAATGAACTAAAGAGAAGTATGAAAAATTAGGGAACCGGGCAAGCCAAAAATGTCTGGAAATAGAACTGGCCTGTGGCATTTGTTCTCTGTGATTAGATTTCAGTTTCTTCTTTGATTCTTGGGATTCTAGCTGACTTTGGGAATTATGTCATCATGAAAGCTACAACCTTAGAGGGATAAAGTTGTAAAATGGCACTCATTTTTGTTCCTCGGGAAATAAGAAAATAAAACAACATACTGTTTTCCCAACAGTTTTCTTAAGACTATACTTATGACATGTCTAAAATTTAAAAGATTTTTCTAGTCACTGTTGAGAAGACGGCTTTTACTTTTGCCATTATCCAGGAGAAATTATTTCAACCACACCATTGCCATTGAATCACTATTAAAAGGCTTCCAGGAGAAATGACTGGGTTTTCCTTTTATTCACTGGGATTTTTTTTAAAGAGCAGGACAACACTCCTAAAAGGAATTTTTTTCTTTTATTTCTCAAAATCCAGCCTCAAGATCTAGACAGTTAGGAATCCTAATAATTCAGACCAACAAAATGTTCACAAACCCTTCCTACGGTTTAATAACAAACATCCATGCATTCTAAAATAAATGCCTTCCAAACAGTCATATAGGAATTGTAAATTATGAGCTCAAAGTGTAGATAAATTTTCCCCCAAAATTATACATCTAATTTCTTCTAAACTATTTTTTCTTTCCAATGTGAGCTAATGACTTCAAGGAAGACTGTGTGCATGTTTGTTCTATACAGTCAAAGCAGAGTTTATTTAGCCAATTTTTTTTATAGCAGCAGATTTATGGCTTCAAATATTTGAATGTCTCCCCACACAAAAGAATGAATATGTTTTAGGTAGCTTCTGTGAACAGATCTGTGACCAAGGGCCCGAAATTAAAAAGATATTCTGGTGGAAATTACATTGTGATAGGACAAGAAAAATTATTCTAAGAATTTGCCTAGGAAGATACCTTAAGAGGAGTGAAATCCTGTCCCTCATGATTTTCCAGGAGAGGCCCAAGAAAGAATGCTGCACAGGTTGTTCTTGACTTTTTATTGGAGGCTGGAGAAAAAGGCCATCATCTCCCTTTCAGCTAGGACCAAGACATTCATTTCTCATATCCAAAGTTGTGGTTGTTAAGGGGTGATTTGAAGAGATCACCAGGGAAGGGAGTTCTGGGATTTCTACGTAGCACCAACTCTGCATGTGAACAATAGGCTTTTATTCCTTACTTAATCAGCTCAACATTCCTGTGAGACAGATATGACAGCATCTGCAGATGAAAATCTGAGATTCAAGCCTAGCTAAGATATAGTCTAATAAATTTGAACCTTATTTCCACATTCCAAAAATTCCTATTTCAGATTCTAAAGTGTGTGTTCCTTCTACACATCATATGGTTCTGGTATTCTTTCTCTGCAGTTGCTTCCATTATCCGTAGTCTTCAAGATCAATTTAGAAAGCAATTTAAAGAGTGTTGCTTTCAGATGACTTTTCAATTAAAAAAATTAATCCTCAAGGCACATGTAATTCCCTTCTGCTTCTTGGGAGCTAGTTACCACATTTTAATGAGGATTGTGCATTTATGTGTTCAAGTCTATTGACTGCTTGCTGAGGAAAACAATGTTCTCCAAACATAAACCGTCTAAACCATGAGCTCCTTTCTCATTTCAGAATCTCCTGTGGTACCAAGTACAGTGCTTTACGTTAGTAGGCATTCAACAAATGAATGTTCAATTGAATCCAGTGTTATTCTTGGAAGTGTTTACAATGTATGTAAATGGAATAATTACGTGCCTTAAAGCCAATGACTTTATGAATCTTGACTACCAATTGATAAGCTGTGACACCTTAAGCTCTCCAAATCAAATACCTCATCTATAAGATAATGATAACATCTTCCTTTCATGATGATTGTGGAGATTAAAGATAATTTATGCAAAGAATCTAATCTATGGCTTATCATATAGATGTCACTTAGTAAATAGCAGCTATTATTATCTTTGATTTGTCAGCTCGTTATTATATTAAACACCTGTATGGGTTTGAGACCATAGAGATTTGCTAGTAGTTCTACTAGATGATTTACTCTAAACCTTTCCTTTATTCCAGAAGGCTGCCTGTGGATAGCTTTCTAAAGGTAATTTCTCCATTTATTCAACTAAGAAAGGAATTTTTCTAAGAAATGTGAAAAAAAAACAAAATCCCCTAGGTTAAAAAAAATTATTTACGGCCGGGCGCAGTGGCTCACACCTGTAATCCCAGCACTTTGGGAGGACAAGGTGGGCAGATCACGAGCTCAGGAGATTGAGACCATCCTGGCTAACACAGTGAAACCCATCTCTACTAAAAATACAAAAAATTAGCTGAGCATGGTGGCGCACACCTGTAGTCCCAGATATTTGGGAGGCTGAGGCAGGAGAATTGCTTGAACCCGGGAGGCAGAGGTTGCAGTGAGCTGAGATCATGCCACTGCAACCAGCCTGAGCGACAGAGCAAGACTCCATTAAAAAAAAAATTATTTACTTATAGTATACCCAGTGATATGCAAAGAACGCTTAAATGTGACCTCTTCCATTAAGAAACTAACATTCTACTTTGAATGACAAGACCAAAACACACTACAAAAGAAAAAAAAAACAGAGTGATTTATTACTAACAACTTTTCTATTGACAGATTTCAATAAAAAAAAAGGGCCATCAGAGTGGGCTGGAGACATTGGGGAGGTCTTCAAGAACTTTGGCAGCTACAAGTAGAAGTTTCATGGCATGGAGAGGAAGAACTGCATTAGGAAGACGTGAAAGAGTAAACATGTGGGTGGAAACCTTGGAAGAGCTAGTGGTGAATACTAAACTAGAGGAGGAAATTGGGTGAATGAGATGGGACCATCTTATGGAAATATTTTGGCCAGAAGGAAAAGAAACCTAACTCTGGATTAGGTTAAGAGAGAGAGAGAGAGAGAGAGAAAGAGGAGAGGGAGAGAGGGAGAGAGAGAGAGAGAGAAAGAAAGAGGAGAGGGAGAGAGAGAGAGAAAGAGAGAGAGAGAGAAAGAGAGAGAGAGAGAAAGAGGAGAGGGAGAGAGGGAGAGAGAGAGAGAGAGAGAAAGAGGAGAGGGAGAGAGGGAGAGAGAGAGAGAGAGAGAAAGAGGAGAG